>CM076575.1:1350074882-1350355235 GCA_034641835.2 Pinus albicaulis | reverse complement strand
ATATCGCTGGGCATCCTGGGTCGAGCAATAACGCGCGATGGCGTGCAATGACAAGCGGTTTTTTGGAGTCGTACAAGGACGTGTGTCACGCGTTCTATGGAATCGCTCCCAACCTCTTGAAAACTGCTTGCCCGTCGAAGGTGGTGCGATAGAAACCACAAACCACCTTTACTGTTTACTCGTTCACGGTTCCGCTCTTCCACGCAAGGTTCCGTCGCGCTTCCGTTTGTTATGTTCCACCTCTTTCCTTCCAGGTTTCATTCATGATTCCAAAGGGTTAGTCCGTGTTCCACCGAAAGTTCAATGCCAAATACTCTCTTTTAGTTCTTTCGCGTTATAACTGGTTTTCTCTCGCTCCTCATTCTTTTCTCCATGAAAGCCATTCAGCTCCTTACTAATAGCGTAGACCCTTCCATCATATATTTAACGAATATATATAACTCCACTGTCTACCAGTTTGGATACACTGTCAACCGTATTAACATCGGTTCCTCGATCAACATACAGAGCACAAGGTTTCTTACGGATGTTAATTATCCTTCATCAGGATGCATACGTATGTTCACACATGAATTAACTCATCCTTATTTATATCGATTCTCCATTAAATACAGAGCTTGCCATCAAGGAAAATCATATAATAGGATACAGGAAACATATTTCCAACATTGTCTTTAAATAATTTACTAATTATGCGGGTTTGTTGCATGTTGTTTATTATTTCAAACCAATAAATAATGGCCTTACTATTTTTTATTATTTCGCAGGATTCGCAGGATTCATTTGATTCTATGGTCAAGTTTCTAAAAAAACCAATTAAACACTTAAATAGTCAAGATCCGAAAGACAGGCTTTACCCCCACCATAAATTGCTGAAAAACCGGCCTTCAGTTCAGCTTGTTGTGCTGAAGACGAGGGTGGATTTGCATGATCAGTTGAATGAAAATGAATCAGATATTCGGGATGCTTTTGAGGGCAGATCCATAAGCCCCATAGATGAAGATCCCAGTGCTGCAGAATTTCTGTCTGCGTTGAAACACAAGTATAGTGTTGTATCGGAATACAAATTAGAGGACAACTATACCAAGTCTAAATCAACTGAATCCAATTCTAGTGCTCTTGAACTCACCGAATTAAAGCCAGAAGCAGGATTTACAATCTCTAATGGGAACGGGTATGGTAGTTCCAATATTGGATTGGATGTCCGGAGCTCTGCAATAGGCACTGGACCTGATCGTAATGAACCCCAACTAATTCAATGTGATGAAAATATGGACTTTGATGATGATCAGGAAAACAAGCGAGAGCATTTTGGCAATATTGAAGAAACTGAAGAGGTTTCCTGTGATCGATTGAATCAACTCAGCCATAAGACATCTATTGCAGGCTGGTTTGTATCAGAAGGAGAATTGGTTTTGCTTTCCCATGATGATGGATGCTACTCTTTTCACGATATAGCAAATTCAGAGGTGTGGAGGTTTTAATTATTGTACTTAATTTTTGGGTTTATGGGTGTTATAATTTATACATTTTGGGATTTTCTATTAGAAATAGGGAAAATCCTAGGGGTTAGATTATTCTCATGGTTTAAATTTCTATATTTGAAATAAAATTCACCAATTTCTATTTAAAAAAATGATTTGCCTAAATATTTGATGTAGTTTAAATAGGATCTAGTTCATTTCAAAGACTGTTGAAATTTTCTAGAAACTATGATTGGGATTTCAAGAATATTTATGCACTCTTTAAATTTTCCCTTAACATAAAGGGCAGTTGATGTATGAGTAATACTCAGTATTGTTTTTTTCCAATCTCCAGGAGAATGCTGAATATAAAGCTCCATATGGGCTTACCCCAAACATGTGGGGTGATTGTTGGTTGATCAGAGCAGCTGGTTCAGATGGTCGCTCTGGTAAATATGTTGTGGCAGCATCTACAGGTTGTACATTGGACTCATGTTTCCGTTCATGGGACTTTTATAATAAAGACATTATGGCATTCCATACTGAATCATAGGCCTTCACTTCAACGTCCAGTACCATCTCTCCAGTTTTGGCAGAGAGGGATGTCTCGGGGAGAAATTTTGGCTTTGCAAATGTTGTGCCAGAGAATCAACATTGGTGGTACAGGCCATGTGGTCCTCTTATGGTAGCTACTGCCAGTGCCCAAAAGCCAGTTAATATTTATGATATTTGTGATGGAGATCCTATGATTTCAATGTGTTTGTTTTGAAAGTTTAGGTTTCATAGTAAATCATCAATGGGCTTTGAAATAAGGCCACATTGAAATCTTGGATACATGTTTCATGCCAAAATCAGTTGTATCTTCCATAAATACACAATCTTGGACCACTCTGTATAAATCTGCTTCTGAGACAATATTACATCTCCCTCATTATAGAGGTGGTGTTCTTACATGCATAGCAAAGGCATTGTTTTGGCAATCATTTTTTAAGTCACTAGATATTGTGGGTACAAGGATCTAGGGTCTCCACATGAAACTGTGTTGCCCGGAGACTCACTCTGCCTGTCCTTAAATTTGTAAACATAGTAGTATGCCCATGCTCCTTTCATTTTGTATGCATAAGACAATTTTTTGTCAAAGTCCATAATTGTTTTTAAGTTTTATCCATCCCAGTTTTTTTGTGAATGCACAAGTTTTTGGCTCAACACATATCTGTTATATCTTTGTACTTTTCCTTTACTAACTATTTGAAATTTCTAGTTATATTTAGAGGTGTCTTTTAAGGGATGAGGGGAATTACTTGGATTTAGTGCTGCCAAGCTTATCATTTATTCTCCAAATGAAGCCATGTAATCTGTAACACTATATGGGCATGCGGCTCACTTGTTAAAATATAGTTGATACAATATGTTGTACATGAAGCCTGGAATTGTGTACATTCCTGGAATATATTAATTTGCAGGCATGCTTAAAAGAGAGATAGGGTTTGATAAAATCAAAAACCCTGAACATGAAGAAAAAAAAAGAGGAAATTATTTTATACAGATAGAACCAAGACACTATCTCCTCATTAATAACAAAACCTCAGTCCAAAAATCATATGTACAAATTCTAGAAGTCGAAAGTTGAAAATTTCTGAAATGGAACCGGGCCCTTTTCAAAAGAATAAATTTAGTAAAAACGAGGGTGAAGAAAGTTATCTTATCAAAATTTCCACATACCGTGTTAGCAAGGAATGACTCCGAGTCCTGAGCAGTGAGACTAAGGAATTTCTCTTTTGCTGCAGGTTGCAGTTCTCTTCTCCAACACGATGAAAAGAAAATTCTTAGCTCTGGAGTTTGAAGCCCGAGTCACAACTTGGAAGTTGGTAAGGAAAATTATCAGGGTTGTTGCCAGTTGGCTTGGAGTTCGCAGCCTCATTAATTTTCTTTAATGCATTTCCTTCAATGTTGCAGTTGTCACTGGCCAGCAACCTTTACAATAAAATTTATTAGACCTGTCACGCTACGAGGAAAATTTGACGTGATCACTGATCATTGATTTCTTATTGTGATAACAAATATTGGAGATTTACTGTCCTGCTTTAAAGTTTCATTTTTTTTTTAAATTGAAACCGCCGTCGGTATACCGACGCCTTGTAAGCATCGCTCTTCTGACGTTTTGAACGATTTCCATTTTCTTCGGTCTTGTGACGTCCGTCGATATTGCGACAGCTCTAGAAATGTCGGAAGAGCGACAGCACAAAGACGTCGGAAGGGCAACGTTCAAAATTTCGGACCACATTTTGTCAGAATTGCGACAGTTCTTCCTGGCGTCGATATTGCGACGCTTCTAGAAAGCGTCGGTCTTGTGACACTTTTGCAATACGTCGGTCTTCTGACACTTTTGTACGGCGTCGGAAGAGTGACGTTCAAAACGTCGGACGACATTTCGTTGAAATGGCGACACTTTACAAACGTTGGAAGAGCGACATTAAAAACGTCGGACCAAATTTCGTCGGAATGGCGACACTTTGCAAACGTCGGTTTGGGAAACGTCAGAAGAGCGACGCGTGTTTGGAAGCGACGGAAAAAGTTTCGGTAGTGCGACACTTTGTAAATGCGTCGGAATTGCGACAGCATGACAAAACACGTTTTTCCCGTCCTCGAACTGTCGCTCTTGCGACGACTATGTGTCGAAATAGCGACGATTTGGCCGTCGGAAATTGCGCCAAATTTTCTAGTTTTTGCAGGGTTGAATGGTTTTTTTGCCATTTCTTAAGAAATTTCAGAGACAGAGGGTGACGATCCTCCTACCTCTGATCCATCAAAAAGAATCATTTGCAAGTTTTGAATTCACGTTTCATCGATGATTTCATGAGCCATTGATGCCATATCACCCATGCGCAGCCCTGTATACCAGCAAAAACACAGTAAATCGGGCACAGTCAAAGAGTATCAGTGCCAAAGACAAAATATATTAAGATAGAAAAATTGAGGACAGATTTACGGGGATTACGGCTAAAAATGGATTATCGGAATCCTAAACCACAGTTTAAAAGAAAATCATGACTGTTTTATCGGAAAAGAGACCTCCACTGTCACATCAGGGGCTAATTAAAACTTCCAATCGCCGCAGAGCCACCTGCAGCCTCAAAGAAATAAAAGAAGGTCGAAGTTATTACCAGACCAAGAGATATTTTGCATCAATACAGCTGAACAGTTATTTCAACCAAAGGAACTTATTGTAGCTGTCAGAAGACGTTATTACAAGGATGATGAGGAGCCTTGAAGTCAACAAATTCTTTCCAGCAAACCCAATAGTTAATGTAAATGATTTTATACAGAGGACACCTATGTAAGTTGCTTCATTGAGCCCCCAAAGGCCAAGAAGCCATTTAAGTCTGTATTAATTAGTTTTTGAGGTCTTTTATCAGATCTCACCTTCTCATTCTTCTATATATACTTCTTAAGAAGATGAGTGACGGGTTGGTTGATCACTAGTTGTAATATTGGAACTCTCTGAAATAATACATAGTTTGTTGAAGTTGAAGAAGAAATTGAAGTATTGGATGCCCTGATGATGTTGTTGCATGTTTGTTACTGAGAAGGATATATCATTGGATCCATGAGCTTGGTTTTTGGTGAAGTATTCTGAACTGTCTAATGTTTTCCCTTGTTTTCATTATGTTCCATAATTTCTTACTATAGTAGGTTGAAAGTTTTAGGCTAAGAAATGACTCTTGGAAGCACCTTAGACCTGCTCATCCTTCACTGTTTTATGTTTTCTTCTGCTGAAGTATTTTAGAGTATTTAATCTCTCTCTTTAGTCCTCATGATTGTTTATTTCCTTAATAGTTCGAATAGTCGGTTTCAGCATGATTTATGGTTCTCCCTGCTTGTCTGATGCCACTTTAAAACTGTTATTGAAGTCTCCCTTTGTAGTTTTCTGTTTATAGTGAGTCAAGGAGGTATGTTTTGATCTTTCCCTTTGTCCTTACTTAAACAGTTGTCTCAAAGGTCTTTATAGTTGTAATCATAGATGTGTTAGGTGTTCCCTCTTCTATGACTGCAGTTATCAGTGAATATTTTATGTTTTATAAGTCATTTGAAATAAAATCTTTGAGTAAATAGGGTGTTCCCCGAATCTTAGATTTCATTTTATAAGTTGTTTTGAAATCATCGTTTGCTTAAAGGTGTGATTTGTAGAATTCATGGTTAGCCCTGTCTATCAAAAAGCTCTTTATTGTTCAAATTGTGTTTTCAAATTCTCTTTGCTGAGAATTAAACTTTTCTTTTCAAATCATTGATGTCCATCTCATTCCAAAAACCAAAGGATCCTGTGGCCAAGTTAGATTTTCCCTCTGATATCCCATATCCATTGATAAGTATGTTATGACCTCTTTTTTACTCCATTTCCCAATGAACTGGATGTTCCTCCATTCTATATATCTTTCCTATGCCTTTCATGTTCTGTTGTATCAATCCAACCAAACAAACAATCAAACACCTGCACTTAATAACTAGTCTAAAATCCATACTCTAAGCACACAAGATAAACCTTTGCAAACAAACATTTGAGAGATCCCTCTCTGAGAACAGGAGGACTAGATCCTGTAACTCTAAAGATTGGTTCTGATGTTTCCTTGTCTTTTGATTTTCCAAACTATCAAAACACGGGACTCCAACAATTTCTACAACCTCTCTATTTACTACAGGATGCAGTAGAAAGAAAGCCTCTATCTTCTTCACCCAAACCTCTGCTGCACATGTGAGTGATCCACCAAATGTGGACAATAGAAATCTATTACCTCTCCTCATCCCATGGCTGTGGGGTCTTATTTCTTCTTTTTGCTGAATAAAGTGTGGAAAAGCTAGAGTCTCTTGGAAGGCTCTAGGTTTGTCTTGGTATTCAGCAAGGTACTCACTTAGAATTTTGAATTCCAAGTGTTCTTCATGCTTATGGTTTTCTTCTTTGTGAGAGTAGGAAATGCATGGTCCTTCCTCTTCTCCTTCTTCAATATTCTTGACCTCCTTGGAGAGGTCTCCTCTGGATCTGCAAATATATGAGAGTAAACTCATCTTCTTAATCATCTTGATCTTCTTTGGCTAAGACTCACAGGCTGAGCCAGAGATCATGCTTTGATACCACTATAATATTCCAAATTAGGAACAGCTACACTATTGAGAATATCTCAAGATATTACCAATGTGGAGATCAGCAATACATAAACATGAGCTGGGAAATAGCAGTGAATGCATTAATACAAGAATGTCAGAAGATCCACATAACCATTACAATAGATTATAGAAGCATGAATGTATATAATATCTTGAGGAAAATGATCTCTCAAGCTAGGCAATGCAGCCCTGATGAAACATATACATGGCACATGAAGAAATACTGCTATACAAAAGAGGCCCTAGCTATGACTGTGTAATCCATGAGGCAGAACTACTACAAATAATTTCAATGCATAGATACAGCAATATAGATCTCAAATAAATAATGGGAAGTAAGATCTCAACCCCTGGAACAATACACAATCCTCAAAAGGATTGGTTGAAATAAACACAAAATGGAAAATCTGCAGAAATGTCGGAGTTGCTGGGCGACAGCTGCAACTCATAAAATAGACATGGATGGAGATAACTGATGATACTATAAATTATGGATGAATCTCATCCAAAGGACCTCTCAGGATAAAGGCTAATCCAATCCCTGAATATCTCACCCTCCAAAATAGTGGAGCAAGTCCCCACTGCAATTGCACTCAGAAATAACGCAGTCTAGATAAGGGACTGCGTTGTTGGTGAAGACGAATGCTTGGCCTGATACCAATGATCTGCAATATGCTCAGGAATATCCCTCACTAACCTCCCAGAGGAATAGAAGCTCCCTCCCCTAACAGATGAGCCAAGGAAATGGTGTATGGTGTCCCCCACTGCAACACCCAGCAACACTGTGTTATACTTGATCAGAAATAACGTAGTAACTGAAAGGAGTAAATTTTTCCTTGAGCCAAGAGATGTGGAGAATGAAGAAAAATCCTTCAAGAGGCCTCCCAAGAGGGTGAAGAAATCCTAAACAGGAATTCCCCAGCAATTCTTGCTAAACAGCAAAAGAATGCACAATTGTCTGCATAGACAATGAAATCAATAATCCATAGCATGAATAACAATGGCTTCCTTGACCTCCTTTTAAAAAAGTGAAAGCTTTATCTCCATGGGCCCCATCCATTAGGGTTTCCTCCACCAAATATCATCTTCCTCATTCACACTGCGTTGTCTCATAAAGTGATCCACTCCTCCTATGGCAGCGCTATTGACTTGGTCAAACATGACCTTGTCTTCATGTATTTGCCCCTTTTCACACTTGAGGGTGAAAAATGAAGCTACTCTGATGATCCCTTTCACATTATGAGGGATTTTATTCATGTCTTCAATAAGAATGGGTTCCTTTACCCATTTATTTAGCTGCAAGGTGATAAAAGAAAAATTTTAATATTCCATTTAGCCATGTGCTAAAATAGGAATATTACACAAAAGTAGATAGAAAGAATCTACCCACACCATGCTTCTTGCTCCTTGTGCTTCTTTCCTCCTTGATCTTGCAAAACCCTTGGAATTTCAAGTGATATTTGAACCCCTTAGATTGAGCTTCACTCTTGCAAATAATCACTAAGTGTCTCTTGCTTTGGCACATCTCCTTTCTTCTTCTTCTTTGTCATGAACAAGTGGCTGATAGAGCATTGTAAATCTGATGATGTGGCTGAATTATCACACCCATAAGATGAGGAATTAGAGCTTTCCTCATGTATATATCTTTTAGATCTTGTTGAGGGACTTCCATATCTTTCCCTCCTCATTTCTTTGATGTCTTTTCTTATACCCTGCAGAGTTTGAAAGAGGAGTTTTGAGAACCTCTTTCCTCTAGAAAATAAGGGTTTGTTTTGATATTTCTTACAAACCTTCTCCTTCCTATGAGAAGACTCCATAATGTTTGAAGAACATGGGCTGAGCCAAGATTAGGGCTCTGATACCACTGTAATATTCCCAAATGGGAAAACTCAGCAATACATGCATGAAAAACACATTTTTCGGAAATATAAGTTTAAACAGAAAAATTCAGCCCATGAATCCATTATATCTAACATTATTACACTTGGATATAAGAGGATATCAGAAAAAAAAAATAATAAAAAAATAATAAAAAATAATAATAATAATAATAATAATAAATAAATTAAAAAAAATTAAAAAAAAAAAACAAACAAACAAACAAAACACATTTTTCGGAAATATAAGTTTAAATAGAAAAATTCAGCCCATGAATCCATTATATCTAACATTATTACACTTGGATATAAGAGGATAAAAAAAAATAAAAAAATAAAAAGGGGGACTTTTTCCTAGTTAAACAGGCCTCCCATGCTCAAAACAGCCCAAAAACACTGAAACCCCAATACTCAGAAAATGGAGAGAAAAATCATATATAATGATTTATTAATCAACAGAGCACAAAAACAAAGATCTAGTCTCTTTTTACATAGATCCAAGATGACCCGGCAAGGGTTTCTTGACAGAAATGATATACACGAAATATCTATTGTATATCTATGGCTAAATCATGCTGTATGGCTGAAGCACTGCATAAATATGGCTGATCATGCAAATAAATGGCTATATCTCCTTTTTCTAGCTTTTTCGGAAGAAGGTTGATCCTCCTCTTGGGAAACTAGCTCTCAAAACAAGGGATTAAACCCCTCCACTGCAATACCTTAATAAAGAACGCATTTCCTGAAAGGGACTGCATTGTTTCTGAAGGTAACTGTTTGGCCTAACACCAGATAGTGGAAAATGTAGCACAAAATTATCTCCTCGGATTTCTTAAACAAGATCTCCAAGCAAGAGTGGAGAATTTCCGCATGAGAAAACCCTTGCACTAAACAGTGCAGAAAACTTAGATAAACAATCAAAGTATGAAAATAAGTCTAAATAGACACATAAAAAATACAATCTTGAGTCATGCCCCATATGGTTGCCATTCCCTTCATTATATAGTTAATGAGCTTCCTCACCAAGGGTCCCACCCAATTATGAGGTTGCTTCCATGCTAAGGCTCCTCCACCAAAATTATGATGTCTCCATTAGTCTTGCTCATATTTTTGCAGCGCTATTTGATTTAGTCAATATTGACTGGATCAATCTTGACCGGATCAACCTTGACTGGATCTTCATGCTTTGTCTCTTTTCACACTCAAGGTGTCTTCATTTTGACTAGCTAGATTGATCTTCATTCACATTGAGATGTCTTTACTTAGGATCCACTCTTCAAATATTAATGTTGTTGACTTGGTAAAACTTGACTTTTTCCACACATTTTAGACCTTGGTCACACATGTGGATGCTTGATCTGATTATTAACATGATCCCTTTTCACATTATAAGGGATTTTATTCCTACTTGAGAAACTTATGAGCCTCCTTGCCCATTTATTCATCTAACTAGATTTTAAAAGAAAAATTAATATTCCCATTAGCTGCATGCTAATTTAGGAATATTACAGATCATTAACAGAGCATACATGCCTCGTTGAATTATTTCATTATATATGTAATTACGGTTCATTCCTGAGATATTGAATGACAATTTCCCTCATGATTGACTAATGAATTAGATAGGTAATTTCGTCATTAATTATATATGTAATTACGATATTGAATCCATTCATGAATGAGATACGTCATTATGCTTTAGCAGAAAATTCCAATATTATATATGTAATTATGCTTTTTGCTGGATCGAATCCCAAAATAAAAGGGTAAGGGAAAAGGGCATTGAAGGCATCAGTAAGTTCGATGAAGGCAGGAAGCAAGGTCGATGAAGTGTTCGAAGGGGGAAGGTCACAAGGTAGGTTGCTTGGGTGAAGGGATTAAGAAAGTAAGAAGGTTGGATCATCCCGTTCCATCCTCCATGCCATTCAATATGGTGCTCCTAAGGTCTGATAGGAATGCTAACTTGGAAGACCTAATGTTATAGGGCTGCGAGAGATAATCTATTGCTTGCAGGCGGGTCGGTTGTTTACCCAAGGAAAGTGCTTATCCTGAGGCTATTCCCTACATCTATTGCCGGTCTCATTCATGGGTTGGTAAGTAAATTAATCCATTCCATCATCCTAGGGTTCCAAGAGTATGATATAGAAGGGTAAGGCACTAATCCAACCCATCCAAACCCGAGGCTTCTAAGGTGTCATCAACAAATCCTAATGCCCATCCCATAAGCTACTTCTAAGTTCTACCAACATGGGTGACTAACAACATGCCATTCATTTCAGGTCTAGGGCTAAAGATCTACTAGTTCTGGGAGGTGTATAAATATAAGAGTAGGTAAAGTCTAAGGTCTAGTTCCCTAAAGCTAATCCTTCCTAGCTTAATCCAATGCCAATCCTGTATAGCGAGTCCCTACAAAGCCTAAGTAAAGGTACAGGGCTATCAGCTAGGTCTAGTTCTAGTTAGTAAACAAAGGGGGGTGGTTCATGCCCATGCCATAGTTGCCTACTTGTTTTTTCTTCCTGGTTGGCTTCATGACATCAATGGGTTAGGGCTAACTCCATCATCCTAGGGTTCCGGCATTCGTAATAGAAGAAACCATCAACCCATCCAATCTTAACTTTGGAATAGGCTTCGCTCCTCACCTGCCTAAAGAACCGGGCACCCATAATTACAGAATCGATCGAGTTCTAACAAAATGAGAATTTGAGACCCATTTGGATCACTTCGTCCCTCGGACCTCAGATAAATGAGGGTTTTAGATAAAAAAAATTGTATCTAAATAGCTTTTTTGAATTCATGGACAGACACGCCAGCATGGCTTTTAGATATTTATTTTCATCTTATCACAAATCTGAGATCAGACCTTTATATATGGAATTTCAGGTAGGCTTTAGATATGGGTTGGATAGCATGGCATAATGAAACAACAACCTTATTACCCTTATACCTCACGGAAGTGTTTCCAAACCAATACTTGCTTTACCAATGAACCTGTTGGGTATCACGTAGTTCTGGGTTGCTAAAATAGAGGAATGTAGTCGCTCAACCAACAGGTCGCCATTCTTTTCACGCTCACTCATCATATGGGTGAGGGAAAGGAGCGAAGCCGCTTGTCCGCATCATGCAAGGTCCTGAAAGGACCTTTGATGAGGATTTGTAGCATCATTCAGGTAAATACAAATTGAGATTGTAGAAACATGAGCTTGTGATATAGCAACACCTAAATTTGAACCGGTCGGTGCAAAAACTATTGATAGAGAACCCGGATCTCCTATGTAATACATAATATTATTCATACATGGCATAGTCCGAGCGAACCCACTTGGGATCTTTACTGAACTATGACCAGCCATCATATTAGTGGATAAACATATTCATAAGCTTGATGCACGGAAACATTGAGGGATTAGCTCAAGGAGTACTGATAAATGTGCTAACGGCAGTGGTACTCCTACGGGTGATGAGAAGCTGGAAAAATGAAGCCCATGTATTTGAGATCCCACTATATTAATTCCAATAGAATCGAAAATGGGAGACCCAAAGTAATGATAAAATAACTTGTAACTGTGGAGCTATATGGTAGCCTACCCTGGGGATTACGAAATGACGAATAATTAAGAGTGACCGAGATGCGAGGGAAAGACTTTTGCTTAACATTTCTAGAAATACCACCTATTTGTTTGTTCACCAGGTTCAGCACGAAATCATGAATAAGCTCTACCGAAGATTTTCGAGCATTTGGTACTGAGTTTCCCCCTTCGTTCTTAGTAACGAAATGAACCAAGAGCAAGACTGAATTGATAGTTAGCAGCATGGACAAAGATGGATTTTTGAATGGGAAATACAAGTTTCCTATATTCATAGGATAAAATGGGATAATAGCATATTTCTCAAGTGGGTTGTTTGGCGTAATAAAGACTTTTATTTCATCTCCTTCCTGTACTTCTTACTCCCAAGTGAGATAGATCGAAATACTTGTCTTTTCTCACTCCTTTTTATTTCATAGCTAGCAATAATGGCGAAAATGGACAAAAGCATGGGAGTTAGCGATCAATAGGTAAGTTCAAGAAAACGGCCTTTATGTAATATAGAAATCTTTTCCTATCCTATTAGTATTGTGGGATCAGAAGAGTTAGACAAGCTCATGAGAGCTTGTGTAACAAATTCACGCTCCTCGAGGGTTCCTTTTTGACCCCTGGCCATGAGTTGCTCAACGCTTCTGAGAAAATTTGCTTCATTTCGTTCCGCTTGCCCGAAATGGGAGATTATCCTCGAGTTAACTATTTTGAGCTCCGCGGATGGTGGCGAGCCCCCGTCAATAGGGGCTTATTCAGATCCAGGTAAATGGGGGGGATGATCATATGATCTAGGACCAGTAGAATAGAGACTATTAGGCCCAATAGCTTAATAACCAGTTGGATAAGAAGCATAAGTCCTAGTTTCCTTGCTATCATATTTTCAGCCCTCAACTGAGTAGACTGTACAATTTTTGACCGTCCTTCACAGTATATGTTTTTCAGTTTCTTTATGATCATCTGCTTCATTTGGTCCTGTGGCTTTCCAAGGCTTGTACTTCAATGAAGGCTTATCCCCAGGGAGGTGGCCTATTTTCTCTCTTGCAACTAGAACATATTGAGGCATGCTACTGGAATCATGTTTTCCAATAGCATCATTTTTGGCATATTTCACCAAATTTACTTCCTTTGTTGTATATAGCATCCTTGAAGCACGCAGTGCAATCCATCATTTTACACTACCAACTCGTATTCTACGCTTCACCTGCCCTTATCGATCGAACAAATAAAGACAGAAAAGGTCTGGCTGTTCCAAACTTAACGACTTAACAAACGATGTTCACTTGGCCATGTAAAACATGGATTAGCATTATGTTATCCCAATAAGTAATCCTCCATCTAGATAGAGGATTGGTATAAGTGCTATATGAATACTTCGGAATCAGATATGGGATGTTTCTCTCCATTATTCGTGAGCCACTCCCAGCTTATTCTTCTTCTCGAGCTTAAGCAACATCAGTTTACTGTGTATCAAACTTGTATCACGTATCTACAAAGGTTAAGAAGGATGGAACTAATGATCCTAACCTTCCTACTTTTAACAACGAACGAATAGAAGAGTCAAACCACCGAACTCAACTGTCAATTCTACCTATTTCAATATGTCGTCGCAATCATTGGATCCGTCGTCTGAGCTCACAATTTGATCCATGATAAGGATAAGCAGAAGATCGAACTACGATTGGAGATCATCCTACACTCGAGCTATTCTCAGAAAAAGAACCCAAAGCTCACCTCGAATTCTCCATCGTTAAGCTTCGGCTAACTTAGATTTCTTGTATCGTTGTCCAATCGCTTCGGAATTAAGGAGAAAATGGTACAGAAACTACTAGCCACCCTACACCAACCACCCTGCCGACGACAATGGAGAGTAATCAGGTCATTCATTGGTCAAGGTCTAAAAACGCTTCATCAAAGTGCATTTTCTGAGTTTGTTTCCATGCAGCTCACGGACACCACACTGAACCACCCAATATAAGAATCTGGCCCACCTCTCGAAGTGATATCGCACTTGCACAAGCGATAGAGATTTCCTTGATCAATGGCTGCTACTACACCCGCATGGGTTGGGTAGGGTAGTTGGCTAGTCTCTTCCCTCCTACGATATGATCATACGATTATATATATGTCCCTGCCCCTTGTCCTTCCTAAGAGCGAGCACATGGTGGTAGCATACGATAGGTAGGCATGGGTCTTCCTATGCCTATGTGGTTTTTATTTTTATGGTATGCTCTCCACCTCCTATGCGTTATGGCCTCCTCTTAATCTTCTGCCCACCGCTATGGTGCATTCATGCATAATTAATACACTTAGCTCTATTGGCAGTGGCCGCTTAGAGCATACTTTTTGTATGCGTATATAAGTTATCAATATAGATTCTATAGTATAGAGACCCATAGTAACATATTGAGTGTATCCGGAGAGCTTTTCTGAGCTGCATCTCTCTCTACTTTCAACTCTATATAGTTGCTCATCTTCTTTCTTATGCAATCTGAGACCCGGCACTACTAGCTCACTATAGCTAACTCAACTTGAAACCCAGGATAGCTCAGCATCAATAATACGTAGCATACGATACGATACGACCAGTGAGGGTATTGGAGTTGCCCAACGTCTTCTTTGCTAAAAAAAAGTATTGGATGGTCAAGGGTGCTTACTTCAAGGCCAGTCAAGAACCAGTGCTTATTCAAAGGGGCCCATCCCTTGATCCAGTGATGAAATAAACCAGCGTAGAACCAGTGCTCTATCTCTATCTGGTCTTGATTTTTCAGGCTCAACTCTCAAAATCTCTGGGAGCTCCCTATGCTCTAGATCTATCTATATCGTAGCTATCACATTGATCGATCTCTCTCTTTCTAGACACTCTGGAATATTGATTAAACGATACATACGAACAACTTCCAAAGCTAGAATACCGGTCCTTTGAATAGAACCAGTGTGGGATGAAGGGGGAGGGGATGCCCGAACCGTGAATGAACCTTGGCTTGACTCATCTATCTAGAATGTGGCCGATCTAGATTAGCTGCACTCGATATGCGAATATCTAGGATTCCTCGTCTAATAGGATTAACTTTAACATTTCTTTTCATAGAGAGGTTGTAGGATGGGATTGTTTCTATTTATATTTTAAGAGATCTACTGGAGAGAGATCCTAGCAGGAGGGTAGATGATCCTATTCTTCCTAAGGCAAACAAAGGTTAGATGTTATGGAGAAGGAGATATATATAATAGTTCATAAGCATTCATAGGTTTCAATTACTTGTAGCAGAGATTAGGAGATTACAAATTGAAAAGAAAAGGTTACTCATTTACAGGCTGATCTGTATACTAGGACTACAAAGATAGATTCCTTGAGAGTTGAGAGGAATATACTATAGGTTCTTTCTGTTAATATGACTGGTCAGTTATTTGGAGGGAGCGGTGCTCTTTATTTTTTCTATTTTAGTTTATACTAGAGTATATAAGATTGGCAGTAATATAATGAGACCTAAATTTAGGTAGCCTAATGGGATATATGTGTATATTGATATTACTCTTGAGATTATTTTTAGGCATTATGGCACAAATATAGCTACATTGGCTAAAAATTTGGCTAGAAGATACATAAGTTACACATTATGCAGTTAGATATTTTTAGATTATAGACATTAATAGAGGCTTATAGGTCAGGGTCTCATAGGACTAGATTTGGATCTCATAGAGAGAATAGTACTACAAAAGAGACACAACAATGCACTACAGCTTCACGTATGCCACCACCACTCAGGCCTCCTCACATAGATACAGGGTTAGCCAAAGTAGTAGAGAGAGCAAGATTAGCCTCTAGAGGAAGGAGATGAGTCATAGGATGATAAGACTACTATTGTATCTATTCATTTTGTATGATATGATTATTGCTAGCTTCGTACAACCATTCATTTTTTACTTAATACTCTTGTACACATTTTGAGCTCTATGTATATATGTGAGATTATGGTTTTATGATATATGTGTTATGTTTTTAGATGTGATATGATGTTTGAAATGTTTTATGTTGACGTTGATTTATGATGTGACATGATATGTACATGATGATAGATGTCTAAAGTAGGTACATATGATGTTTGGGGTTTTCATGTCAATTTTTCTTCTGTTTCATGAATGTATGTAGATATGTAGATGTATGTATGTGATAGATGAAAATGGAAAAGAAAGATAAGCAATTTGAAATGGATAAGTAATGATTGATGTGGCTGATAAAGAGCCGATAATTATTACTTACTTACATTGAATCAGATGCACAAGACAAAGCATGGAACTGAGAATCCAAGATTGAAAGAGGACCTGAGATGAAACAAAAAGAAAACCAAAGTATTGGTATTTGAAATGAGGAGAATCCTAAATCCTAAGGAGGTCATCGTGTCAATTTTATATCCACAAATGTATAATATTTTATGTGAAGATAGAGTGATCAATTCACGCTCGAAGCACTCAGATTCCATCGTGAAATAAGAATTCATGCTACGAAAAGAAAGGAGAGAAGGGAAGGGAAGTGGAAAAACTATCCATAGGAGCCATCATCATGCCGGTATCTCTTCCCCGTCCATCTCATGCCTTTCCCATCCTTGCTCTTGGCTCAAATGCCAACTCAAATGCTTCTTCTGACTGGTAGATCCGTTTCTGGAATAGTGAAGGGAAGGAGAGCTCTACGAATACGTGGTAAGCCATCGATTCATAGCCTTATATGAATTAATTCCCTCCCTTATTCTAGCTTTGATGAAGTGATCTCTGCCCATTCACTTTGGATAGTTCATTTGCTACAGACAGGCTTAATCATATTAGGAGTGGGATCTTTGGGGTCTCTTTTCGCTTACCTGTGGTATTAGCTAGCAATAATAGTGGACTATTCACTTACTCCTTTTCATCAGGAGTGGACAGATGACCACTTATGCTTAGTATTACCAATAGATAGAAGGCCATGATATCTTGGACTTTTGCGTGCACGATTCTCTCTGGCCTTGGAGGTCTTCCATGTGTGTGCTTCGGGGTGTCTCCCCTCCCTTTCACTTATAATTTCTAGGTACACCTTACCCACTGGTAGGGAGGTTGACAGACCAGAATTTGACCAAGGGGTCCCCGGTCCCACTCGAAGATTCAATGGCAGATTCAGTTTACTTCATTGACACGGAAGTTCGATAGCGAGATTGAGGAGATAAAAAGAAAAACACATTTGACTAAGTTACAGAGTCTTTAGGGGATGCAGTTACAGGAATTTCATTTTTTTATATTATCCAGTAGCCAGTTATAACCAAGTGCAAAAGTGATTTTTCCTAATGGCTAAGTAATGGTTGTTGTTAGCTCCACATCTGGCTCTGGAGCTTCCACCTTTCCTCCTAGTACAACAACTCCAATCGAGTCAGCTAGTTATTATACTCTATCTGGAATAGATGATGATGGCTTTGTTGCTCCTACCCTTGCCTTTGATGCTTTCTTCTCTCTCTTCGGTCAAAATTTGGCAATTCATTTGCTTAATCCCCTGGCTTTAGTCTAGCCGGCTCTGCTCCTGCTATTGGTGGATCGAATTCAATTTATTTTAAATCTCACAAGGTCTCCTTATTTGGCCTTATTAATAATTACTAAATTCCTAATCAGTAAGTATACACTCGTTCTGTGTCCATTTTCTCCCCAGACATATAGCACACCCCTCCTTTTCAGGTCTTTTTAGCTACCTTTGCTTTAGGTAGTGAGACAAGCTTACATCAATCTGGGGGAAGAAACGAGGATTCAATGGACTAAAGAAATTCTGTGGCCTTTTGGGACTATATAAAGTCTTCTCCATTCTAATATCTTGCCCTTATAAACTCCCTTTAGATATATCATTTATGAGGAACTAAAGTATGTTTAGCTTAGAGATACATCACTAGACGCAGTTCGGCCTAATGCCAGGTGACTCTACTTGAGTTTCCTCCTAGCTCTGGAGGTCAATGATGTGGGCGAGCAGACTCTTTTAGTGGAAATTAAGGGATTGTTAGGCCAGGGACACAGTCCATTCTATGTGGGTTATCTTTAACCTAGAGGAAGAAGGGATAAGTATTGAATAGGTTCAGCCTTCTCATTCAGGAAGGTAGCACCGAGCTACCGAGACCAACCAATGGCCTAAGCCAACAGGAGGGATGATACCTCAAGGGCACTCCAACATCATCTAAAAAAATATAGATGTGCATGCTTTAGGTCCTACAGCCATCACCTTCTACTAGACCTGCCCTTTTGAGGAAGAAATCCAAATAGATATTTCCACCAACTGCACCACCTATGCTCCCACTAAGCACCAACATTTGCATTTAGAATCACCTTATCTCCAAATATTCTTAGAGGGAAATACCTTGCCATTTCCCTCGCCAATGCCAATCAATATCATAAACATTATGTCATCATCATGTAACCTCATCATGTATTGTGTAACCTCAATCGTGTATTTTTTCTCTAAGTAGCTCGATGTGACACTGTGTGAATATTCCCCTTCCCTGTGAATAGTTCAATTGAGTATCAAATTGAGTAGTCCCCTTCTTCCCTATGGAAAAAACCTCCTGAACACGGAGTATCAAACTGGTGGGGACAAGAATCCTCCTGTGAGTGGATTGATAATTGTTCATGTCTAACTCTGAGCATGGGGTATCGGCAACTGGTGGGCACTAAAAACTTCCTAGGCGCATGGAGTTTCTAACAGGTTATGTATAACACCTTCATGTTCATGGGGTATTGGGAATGCCCCTCACTACTTACTAACTCACTCACCTCATGGACTTCTAGGCACAGGTGGTTTCCCACCTAGAGCACTACCTAAGGCACTACTACTACCTATGCTAAGGCGTCCATATCTATTACTAATAATAGGGCCATACCTATTATTACGACCATTTTACTAGACCACCATTACTACTATGGCCAATTGATCCGGTTGGTTTAGCCCCTTGAAATGGCTCTATCTATTAAGCACCTGCAGTTTAATCTATTCCAGTTGTTGATGCAGCAGTGGTTTAAGTAGGTGTTGAGTCACCAGTCAATTTACCTTTTGATTATGTTCATTTTGTTGATGGAGTAGTTGATGGAGAAAAAGGCAGATGTGCATTTCCCATACATATATATATATATATATATATATATATATATATATATATATATATATTATGCATTCTCCATGTACGATGCATTCCCCCATGCTAGCCATGTCGTTCGTGCATTTACCGCTACCTGGTGTGGATCGGGCCTAGAAAAGCATGTCCTAATTGATGTGCTCATAAATAGGGTATGACTGTACCTACATTTGTTGCTAACTTAGCTGCTTCAACGGCCTATGTTGTTGGTGCTACTACCTTGGCTACTGGTAGTGCTGGATAAACTCGATGAACTTGCTTCCCCTACTTCTTATGATGGTTGCTCATATGCTCCCTCCATACCTTGAGTATAATATATGGAATTGGGTATGCTACCACTGCTTGCCTTGCTTCTAGGTATTTCTCTTTAGCTAGTGGTGCTGGATTTTCATCAACGGCTAAGGCTGGACCTATCACTGCTCTTGCATCTTTAACTGCTCTCATCTCCGCTTCTAAATCTGGTTAAGATGCTGGCTGTGATGCATAAACGAGTGCTTCTACCGAAACTGGTGCTTTTACTCAACCAACTTATTCTATAGCTACCTTTGTTCCCCCTGCCTTTAGTGTTGCTAGCTATGGGGTAGGATATTGATATGAAACAAAAGAATCACCTGCTCAATCAACTATTGCTAGAATATATGGACCTGCTTGGTTTATAGTCAAGGTGTTTAAGGGCAAGATCAGTTTATTTCATTGTTATTTGGATTTGTATATTCGATCACTCAATCAATCCATACTAGAAGGGATAGAGTAGGGCCCCAGGCTGAATGGACAGAAAACGATAACCGTTGGGACTGATATTCACCTATGGGAAAAGTAGCTGGGGGAAGGTTATTGACGTGTGAAGGTATCAACTCGCACTAATGCACCTTGGTTTAATCCTTCCCTGCCCCACCTATTCTACCACCTTTTTATCTTTATACCCTAACTTGCCTACTGCCCTTTCCTATTTTGTTCTTTCCTTTAGCAATAGAGAGTAAGTGGTGTCAACGTTTGTCCCCCGGTCGATAGTCATTTCCAACCAGCTCTGGTCCTTTAAGACTCTTTCCTAGCAGGTTGTAAGGCTCTTTTCCCTCCATCACTTAGATAAGAGGATGGTAGATAAGACGAAGATAAGAAGATAAGAAGATGGGGATATAAGAGTGCTTGGAAGGATGGCAAAAAGAATCTAAGAAAGAAGGAAGAATGGCTCACTCATTCATATGGGTGAGGCCCGGAGGGACTCAACTAAAAGGAGATACCTGGTAGGGACTCACCCATATGAATGGGTGAGGACCAGTGGGACTCGAATAAAAGGAGAGGCCCAGTAGGGGCTCAGTCATTCATATGGGTAAGGAATTATAACAGTAATTACACCAGAAAATGCATATATTTGATATGTAATTATGCAATTTTGAGAGATCGATTTGGTTCATTTCGACCAGTGATTCTAGTCATGAATGAGAGATATTATATATGTAATTATGCCCATCATCTCATTCTAAGAAAGAGCGGGAGTCCGTCATATACTTATTATATGATTCACCGCTTCAATGAATTTCAGTAACTAAGATAGTGATTTTCATGGTTGGTATTTCCATGAAGTGGGTAGGAAGGTTGGGATTTTCACGAAGTGGGTAGGCTAGATGGGAAGAAGCAAGTTGGAGGGTGTGCGTAGTAGGGAGGGGAAGAGGCGAGTAGGATGGTTGATGGTACAAGTAGGAGGGTTATTCAGTTTGAAAGGGAAGAAGCGAGTAGTAGGGTGCGATTTAGTAGCATGACCGTACCTGAGAGAGGCCCTTTAGTTTTTTCCCTAAGGCTCTGGAGTAATTCGAGACAAGGTCCTTAATATGCTCATAGGTAATTGGCTCATGGGATTGGGTACTTGGGTTGGGCTTATAGACCTAAATACTTGGCTTTGAGACTGGGATCGCTTGGGCTGCTCAGTTAGGCTTGGATACTCGACTGGGCTGGAAGCAGTCATTGTATAGAAGCTCTATTCAGTGCATGAAGCTCTCAGTGCCTTAAGAAAGCTATACTCAGTGCAGCTACTCAATTAAGCTACTTCATTACAGCAGCTATAGTATGTGCCAAGTAGTCTGTCTATTCAACCAGTCATAGCCTTACGGTCATTCCCATAGCTAACATAACTCCTATACCCTACACCTCTACCCTATAACCTAGACACTTGACCTCCCCACCTCACATAGCTTATGATCATTTTCGGAAGTTCCTTGCAAGCCGGTCAGAAGAGCCCAACATTATCAAGAGCCACTAGTTGATGTTGTCGATGGCTTATGGTTTGTTTATGAAACAATGGATGGATGGATGGCTTCTGGTCAGTTTGTGAACCGATGCACGATATTACTTACGATTCACCTATTTTGAGAAGTTGATGAGCCTTCGTATAATATAATATATAACGCAAGCTGCTGACAAACTGACACATCTTACGGGAGAGGCTACCATGGACAATTGCCCACATCAAGAGGGGTCACCAACACTGATTGATTCACCTTATTCAATTGATTATTCAACCCCTTTAGCCCCACTAATATTCAACTTTTCCCTTCAACTTTACAACTTTAGCTTCACCATTGGGTAATTCTTATTGTCACACAGCATTTTTTCACTGTCCCTGCAATCCCCATCTCGCCCATTGGATTGTCGTTTTTGTTTCCAATAAGCAGTGTCATGCCTGGAAAAAACCATCACTCCATTCCTTTGCATGACAGTAACATTCCTCTATTGACAATTCCCTGAGCAAAACTGTAAAAACCCTTGTTTTTTCCTTGGCATAAGTAGCCAGTTACACTCTCGCACCAAGCTGGAAAATTAACACTGAGCCCGTGCCAGTTGGCACTCTGTCCTAGTTAAGCGCCTACGCCAAGCTGTTTATGGAATGTTTTTTAAAAATAGAGGCATAGGTTCTATTCCAACCACCTCGAGGATGATTCATTGGGAGTGGTCGAACTAAAACAACCACAGACTCCCTCCTTTAGTTAGTAGTTTCCACCTCCCTTGGAACTCTCCTAAAGGATAGGACTCCCTCCTTTAGTTAGTAGTTTCCACCTCCCTTGGAACTCTCCTAAAGGATAGGACTCCCTCCCACCTTTGTAGGGATCCCAACCTCCTCTTTTTCCTCTATAAAAGAAGCTATCCCTCTTAGTACAAACTAGCTAAATGGCTGAATAGATGAACTTGGAGAGCTGATACTATAGTTGAATGACTAGAGAAGATAGATATAAGGAATCACATTGAGGAGAGTTTGATTCCATGTCCTCATTCTGTCTGAATCCCTCGATAGGTACTGAGACACGCTTCAGCTGAACCTCGCTGGAGGAGACTACGACGTCTAAGCATCGGTTGTACCTCTTCCTTCTACTTATATATACATGACTACTCTTTGGTTCCACTATTGTGTTATGATGTTTTTATAATGCGATAGCTTTAGTCCTCTTTGACTGGTTAATAGTTGTGAATGAAACTATGATGTCGTATGTTGTTCTCGTTTCTTGTTACATGTGCAGGTTTCCAAGCGTAACAGTGAATGGATTGTGATTTGAAAGACAGAAGCGAGAGGCTACTACTCTTTCTACAACAACGACAGCATTAGATTCCAAGTAGGTTGATCTACCATGTCTTTTGTTCATTCATTAACTAGGAAGCAACACTTTAGCGTGTCCTTTTGTTTCTAGACCCACCCTAGGGCTAGAGGGATCATCTATGTCCGCAGAAAGGATTTACCTATGTAAAAAATTGGCGAATCCACTGGGGATCAGTGAGAGTTTGTTGTTTCTTCTTGTTGGGTCAGTTTCAATTATCGATTTCATTTTCTGTATTTTTCTGGTTTGGTTACTTAATTTCTATCCTTTGTTCAGCTCGAGACTGTCAAGGTTGGCCTCTGCTCATTATGTTTTGGTTTTTCCTCTTTTTCCCATAGGTATCTAGTTTGGCGTGGTATTTTTCTGAATAGTCGCACTGATTGGCGTAGTTTTCTCTCTTTGC
Organism: Pinus albicaulis; assembly: GCA_034641835.2. Lineage (NCBI taxonomy): Eukaryota > Viridiplantae > Streptophyta > Pinopsida > Pinales > Pinaceae > Pinus > Pinus albicaulis. Next base: position 1,350,332,043 of record CM076575.1, on the reverse strand, counting down.
ACTTGTGCCAACCCTTGTATGGCGCAGATTATAGCCTTACAGCTACGCCAACCCCTGCAGGTTTTGGTTTGACCTCCTTAATGAGTCTTTTGGTCAATTTTGCTTACTTCTGGGTTATTTTTTGGGTGTGATTTAGCCTTTGGAACTGTGTTGACTACTGTAGGCTTCTTTCTTTCAGTTTTTTGTCCATTTTCCTGTCAAAGTCATTTAAATGCCTTAGGGTTTCTGAGTGTTCTTGTACATTGATCCTTCTGTTTGAAATGCAAGTCTCTTTGATTGTTGTCAGCCTCATTTCATTTTGTGATATTACACTGAGTTTTCCTTGATCATTTTGAGTGTTTTGGTTGAATGGTTTTTTTCGTTTCATCGATTGATCTTCCCCTTAGTGCTCCAAGCATCGATTACATTGCTTGTGTTGGGTCGATTTGGGAAATTCTCTCTATTTGATTGAAATTTTGCTGGATTAGTTTGAATTCTTTTGTGTTTGTTTCTCTTTGGTTGAATCATTCAATTTTAGATCCCTACATTTGCAAAACTCAAACTAGTGTTTATTGTGTTTTCCATTTGAATTAGCGCATTGTGTGCTTTTTTCATTAAAAAATAAAAAAAATGTTTTGCATTCTTTCGTTGCATCAAAATTGAAACATTCCTTTGCATAACTAGCCTTTGTCATCTAGGAAGGAATTTTGTTTTCAATTTTTTGCATTAGAGGCATTATAATTTTCTTCATATACTTTCTTTATTTGTTTTTGTTTGAAAGATTTATATCCTTCTTATAACTAGCATTCATCAAACTGAAATGATGTTCATTTTCATATAGTTTTCATTGAGGAAGTTGAGCTCCAAATTCGTTAGGGCCTCGAAATTGAAAACTAATTCAAGATTAACTTTAAAATTTACTCAATGAACCTAAGGCAACATTGAAACCTAACGCAATATTTCTATTATTCTAGGCTAGAGACGTGTTCCGACGTCTTAAAACCTAGTAGTTGTCACTCACCTGTTGGCTTCAGACAGTGCTAGTACGGACTTGTGCTCCCCGTACCGTCGCATATATAAAGGGAGACCCCTCTAGGTTACAATCCTTTTATCCGTAGGAAGCCGAGTCTGTCGCCTTGTAACCGTGATACACTAAACACAGCATTCGGGGAGACTACCTGCACGTATGTCAAGTCCTTGGTCATTTCTGTTTCATTTGATCACCAAGGTGTATATGGCAGTTCTCAGAAACCTGGTACACCCTCTTGCTTAGAATTCATGAGAAGTCATTTCTATCTTTTCGTGACTCTTTAAACAAGAGAAGAGATCATCGAGCACTTTTCCTTTCATGCTCGTTTCAAATTGAAAGTGACTACAGTCATCTTTTTCCTGTTTCTCGACTCTTAAAATATGAAACAGTGAATTTTGGTTTCAGTGTTATAAAATTAATCGCCTACGATCACACACCTATTAAAATTTTTGTACTTGGCCTGATTGATTTCTTTGGTTCTTGTTTTGGCACCTTCGATTGGTTATCTCTTTTCCTTCCTATTCTGATATACAATCAAAGTGGCGGAACATCCAGTTTCATCATCCTCACTACCTCCTAGTGGTGATTCTTTTCCGGATGTTTCTTTTGAAACCCTTCAATCCACTAGGTCTATCGAGTTCTTGCAGCCTATTCTTCTATCTGTCCAACCCCTTGCTACTCGATCTCCGCTTGACGAGCCAGTAGAATTCAATTGGCCTCCTTCAAGTGCTTGGTCTGGTTTCGGGGAAGAAGGAGAATCCTCCTCTTATGTTAGGATCACCCTTTGTTGCTGCTGCGGTACCTCTAGTCCCCGTAGTCTTTTCAAAGATCTTACGTTGGACTCAGATATGGATTCCTCCAGTCTTGTTGGCAGTGAAGGAATGCTTGTTTCCACAGGAGAATATCAACTCTTTCTTAAAGATATCTCTCGTGCCTCCATCCAATATTCACCACCGTCGGTCTCACTTCCACTTGGATATAGATCCTTAAGTCAGGTCGTATCTGACGTTGCCTCCATTGTGCAATCCAATATAGTAACTCCTCCTAAGAGTTCGGTCCTACCTTCGTTAGGGCTATCACCTTCAACTCCTAGTTCGTCGGTTACTGTCACATATGTTCTAGTTCAACCAATGGTTTGTGTGGCTTCTAGTTTAGTTTCCACTCCTCCTGTGATTCCTAGCAGTCTTACTTTTGAAGACTATATTTTGGTTGTTTAGCAACAAAGTTCTCATGGTTCTCAACAGTCTCAGGCTCCTGCTAATCCTCGATACCATCACTATGATGTTGTTGGTAATCCCGTAGATATCTATCTGCACCATTATGATGTGTATGGTAATCCAGTATATTTGCCTCCTATTGATCCTTATCTAGTTTTTTATGATCCTTATCAGAATGTTACTCATTTGGAACCTACTCTTCCTACACAACCCTCTGGCTTCCAAGGACAACCCTCATTGGGACAACCTTTAGCTTAGTAGGGCCCTGCTTCTGGTCCACAGGCACAACCATACGATCCACACGGCCAACCTTCACAAAGTCAGCCCTTGGCCCAACATGGACAACCCTCTGGTCTTTTGGGTCAACATTTGAATCAACCACAATCATCTTTTGGTCCTAGGGGGAAAAATTATCCGTCACAGGGACAACCTGTTGCACCTCAATCACAGTCGCACATTCAGTATGGCCCAAATATTTTGCAACCAGGACAACCCTTTGCTCCTTCTTTGAGTCAACCTGGTTTTCAGGGACAACCTGGTCTATCATGACCATCATGCCAACCTTTCCCACAAGGCAAACCTATTGGTCCCCAACAACAGTTTCAACAGCCAGTTCAACCAGGTCAGCCACCATTTCAACCTACCCACCAGCAGATTCCTTTACTTCCGCAGCCAGTTCTACCCATTTACCCTGCTCAGTAGCTTGCTCAACCTGCTCTACAAGGTCAAACTGCTCAACCACAGGGCCCTTACTACCCTCAAGTTTCATATCAACCGGTATATAGCACGCCTCAGATTCCTTACCCTCAAAATCCACCTTTGTATCATCAACCTCAAATCCATGCTTACATTCCACAACAGAATCCTTATACTGCTCAACAAGGACCTCAATGGTCTACTTCGACTCCATATCCTGGTCCTCAACCCCCGTATCAGCTGAATTATCATGCTTCTAATCCCTATGATTCGAATCTTTCGAGACAGAATGTATGGGGACGGAATCCAGCTCGGACTGGGTGGAATGTACCTAGGTCCTTATCAAATACCTCTGATGACTTTTAATACCAAATTACCATTTCTTGCTACGTTGGAATTACCTGATGTGTCAAAATTGACAAGTGATCTCATTATTTATAATCTATATTGGCCTCTGGTTTCGAACAAGATTCCTGGTGATTGTCCTAAATTTAAGGGTAAACCTAGTGAAGACCCCCAAACACATGTTATGACTTACCACTTGTGGTGTTCCTCTAACTCTTAGGTTGATGATTCTATTCGGCTCTGTCTTTTCTAGCGAACTCTTACTGGTGCCACTACAAAGTGGTACATTGAGTTGTCTCATGTATTTTTTCAATATTTCAATTCATTAGCTATGGCATTCCTTACACATTTCCTGTTGATGGTCTGCTATGAGACTGGGAAGCACCTCCTCACTTCATTGAAACATGACCAAGCTACTCATATCCTGGATCATATTCATGAGTGGAAGCGACGTCGTCGCATGATCAAGTTTGAAATTCCTGATCAGCTTCTAGCTCATTGGCTCACTAGCTCCTTTGTCAATCAGATTTCCAAAGACATAACTATGGTGGCATGTGTAACTGAGGAACAAGCCATTGCTTATGCCCAGTACCTCAATCTTGTGTACTCTCAATCCAATGCTTTATATGATATCTTGCCTGATGCTCCTCAACCTAGAACTTCTAAACCTCCAGTGACTCCATCTGTTGATGGTATTATTGGTTTTGTATCTCAGACTTCTCAAAAGTATCCATCTAATTCTGGGAAGCAGAATTCTACTTCTTCCAATAATGTTGCTTCTCAACCAAATCCGAATTCTGGCAAACCCGCAGAAGTGAATGTCATTCAGGCCAATCCTATGGATAATGCTTCTAAAGGTAATAATAAGGGTAAAGGCATGGCCAAAGCCGATACCTCCAAACAGCATTCGTCGAAACCTCGTTCTGCTGATAATTCTCAACGCAAACCGAAGTATCCTTGTTTAATTTGTGACAAAGAGCACTTCACCAAAGACTGTCCTCGATAGTCCAAAGTGATTCGATTGCTCAAAGGAACTCAAGGAGCTCCAGTTGTTCTTAAAGAACCTTTTCCTACTCATCAAACTCAGATGGTAGAGAAACCTCAGTCCTCTATCCCATTTGGTTCTCAGGTTTTTATGATGAATGGTTCTGCACCCGTTTCCATTACTACTCAATCGGAAGATTATTCTGGTCCATGTCAGGCAACCGAGAAGGAGATCGCTGATGTTCCTCCTCCTCCTCCACCTATTTCTATTCCTCTTGATATTGAACAACCTAATATTGAATCCTTATGTGACCACCTTCCAAAGGTGTGCTCCGCAAGTCTTCGTACAATCCTAACGCCTGTGTTGCTCAGCATTACAGTATTGTTGAGGATTTGGCTCAGGCGCCATCCGCAATGTCTACATTAGAAGTACTTCAAATTTGTCCGTCACAATGGAAAAAATTGCTATCTGCGATAGGTGGTGTTGATCCTGCCGATACAAGCTTGCTTGCTTTCGATTTAGAGAATTTCGTCTCGCAACTCCCACACCAAATTGTGCTCATCATTTAAGTGGGTATGAATGGTTTAAACATTCACCGGGAAGTCGTGGACGAGGGTGCACCTACCTATGTTATTTCATCTACTTGTTGGAAAGCCATTGGTTCTCCAGCTCTCACCTCATCACCCAATTCCCTTGAAGCATTTGATGGAAGAGAGTCTAAACCTCTTGGTGTTCTCGCTAGTTTACCGATCACATTATAAGGGAAGACAATCAATGTCGAAGTTGAAGTTGTTGATGCTAAGCTCAATTACAATATTCTCCTCAGTCACAGTTGACTCACGCAATGCTATGTGTTCCGTCCACTCTCTTTCGTGTTTTGAAATTCCTGCACGAAGGAAAGATTGTTAATGTCGATCAATTTTCTTTTTTCACTTCTTCTTCTGAGAACAACGTTTCATATGTGGATAAGATTCCTACTCCCTACGAAAGCGTAGGGCTAGGCCTTTTCAAGGATCCTGCCCTCATGGGTATTTTTCCTCTTCCACCACCAAATACTGTTCAGGTCAACATGATTTCTCGCACCGATGACCCATGGGTTATCCCTTCCCCTAAACAGATCGATTCTTTTGGAGATTCAATGCCATTGAGTCTGATTGAACTTGATTATTGTGAAATCATCGCCGCATCGGATACTCCATCCCCTGATTCTAATCCTTCGAGCATGTCTCTTGACATTTATTCTCAATTCCCTTGGCTTGGTAATTTTGATTCACCCGATCCTTTGAAGGAAGTGTTTCCCTCCGATGAGGCCATCATGGAAACCATGTCTCTTGAAGATCCCCCTTGGGATGATAATCATCATCATTCCTCGTTTCTCCCAAGTCTCGGGGCCATGTCTACTTCTCTAGAGAATTTTTCTTCTCAGGTTCCCTCTCCTCTGCTTCAAACGCCTATTCAGATTCATGAAGTTTTTTCGGAAGGTAACTTGAGTAACATTACACAGATGATACCTATTGACATTTCCATTAAACCAGGAATTGTCAAGAACATCCATATCGGGGTCACTTGTTCTTCCGATGAAGTACAAGTCTGTACTAGCCTTTTTCACGAAATCTGTGATGTCTTTGTGTGGTCCTACGAAGAAATTCCCAACATTGATCCTAGCATTGTAGTACATGCAATTCCTACTTACCCCGATTTGAAACCTGTTCGCCAGCATCTTCGTTCGGTTCATCCTCAAAAAGCTGCTGCCATTAAAGCTGAAGTGGAAAAGCTTCTCAAAGCTGGTTTCATTTATCTGATTCCCTTGATAGAGTGGGTCTCTAATATTGTTCCCATAGATAAGAACAGGGCACTATTCATGTTTGTGTTGACTATCGTGATATCAATTGAGCTTTTCCTAAGGATAATTATCCTACTCCCTTCATCGATCAGATCATTTACAACTGTGTCAGGAGCGAGATTTTTTCCCTTATGGAAGGTTTTTTAGGTTATAATCAGATAAACATTCTCCCGAATAATCAACACAAGACTGCCTTCATATTTTTTTGGGGTACCTTTGCATATAAGAAGCTTCCTTTTGGTTTAAAGAATGTTGAGCCACATTTCCACATGCCATGTCCTACGCCTTTCATGATATTCATCACATTGTGCAAACTTATCTGGATGACCTTCCGGCTCATTCAACTAAGCATAGGGATCACCCTGACCATGTTCGTCAGATTTTTCTTCGTTGTAGACACTATAACATTCAGCTTAATCCGCACAAGTGTGTCTTCTGCGTTGATTCCGGTAGACTCTTAGGGTTTATCATGTCTCAATATGGAATTCGCCTTGATCCTCTCAAAGTTGAGGCTATTATTAATCTCCCCTCTCCTTCCTCATTGCACCAGTTGTAGAGTTTACAAGGGAAAGCTAATTTTTTACGTCGTTTTATACCTAAATACGCCAAAGTAGCTAAAGGATTCACATGATTGTTGAAGCAGGGCATTCCTTTCTGTTGGGATGAAATCGCTTAGAAATATTTTGATACATTGAATACATTTCTTGTCAATGCTCCTCTACTCTGCCCTCCAAATTATCATCATGATTTTTCCCTTTATTTAGTTGTCGCTTTCAGTACAATTGCGATGGTTTTGGTACAAGAAGATGATGACGGTCATGAGCATGTTATTTATTACTTGTCTCGTAACCTTCTCGACCCAAAAACTCGTTATTCTCACGTAGAGAAGTTAATGTTAGCTACAGTTCAAGCAGTTCGACGTTTTCGTCATTATATTCTCTTACGCACAGTGACGGTGATTTCTGATTGCAACCCCATGACTTACATCTTGTCTAAACAATTGCTGGGGGGAAAATACTCTAAAAGGATTATTATCCTCCAAGAGTTTGATTTGGAATTTACCGCTGCCACGTCTAAGAAATCATTATTTTTTGTGGATTTGCTTTGTTCTCTCTCTTCTGACTCTGCTCCTTTTCATTCTGAGGACTCCATTCCAGACGATTCTATTTTCTTGATTAGCACCCTCGATCCATGGTATGGTGATATCATCGTTTATCTCCATACTTCATCTTTTAGATCTGATTTGACAAAGGATGCTCGTCGACGCATCAGCCATCAGTCGCAACCTTATCGTATACTTGGGGATACTCTCTATCATGTCGGAGTAGATTCCATTCTTCGTCGGTGTTTGACTATCGAGGAAGCTGAGAAATTCCTCAATGACTATCATAGTGGCACCTGTGGCGGTCACATGTCTGGTTATGCTACTGCTCAAAAAATCCTTCGTGCTGGTTATTTTTGGCCCTCTATTTTCAAATACTGCATTGTCGCGGTTCGTAAATGCCATGATTTCCAGATTTACCAGCGCAAGATGTGCGCGTCACCCGTTCCTCTTCATTCTGTCATTACCGTTGGTCCCTTTGTGAAGTGGGGCATCGATTATATGACGTGTAACCCTCACTCAGTCGGGGGGCATGCTTATATTATCGTAGTCGTGGACTACTTCACCAAATGGGCCGAAGCAATGCCTACACTTGCCGCTGACGTAAGACAGCTTCTTAGTTCATATTCAATCACATTATTGCTAGGTTTGGTGTCCCACAAACCATCATTACAGATCATGGTTCCCATTTTTTGCATTATATGGTGGTAGAGTTGACTTCTAAGTTGGGTCTGCATCACGACAGCTCAACGTCGTACTACCCTCAAGTCAATGGCCAAGTTGAGGCTGTGAACAGGGTCCTTGTCACTATGCTTCAACATATGATTGGGATCCATAAATCAAATTGGCATCTCATGTTATTTTCGGCTCTTTGGGCATACCGAACCTCAGTTAAGAATGCAATCGATTCACTCCTTTCCAATTGGTCTATGGTATGGAAGCTACTCTCCCGATTGAATGTGAAATACCTTCGCTCAAGTTAGTTGTTGAATTATTGTTGAATACTTCACCATAGGAAGAATCTCTCCTTTATTTAGAAAGGCTGGATGAAACTCGTCGCTTTGCTACCTTGGTCATCGAAGCACAGAAAAAGTGGGTCAAGGCTCATTTTGACCAATCAGTTTCCCCTCGTTCTTTCATTGAAGGAGATCTCGTCCTCCTGTATGACCAAGATCATGATAAGCTGGGGGCAAGTAAATTTCAACCTATGTGGCATGGGCCCTACATCATTGAACGTGTATTGAAGAATGGGTCATATGAGCTTATTGATTACAAAGGTCATCCTCTTGAATAGCCTAGAAATGGGTTGTATCTCAAAAAATATTATGCATGAGTCATCCATTTGTAATAGGTGTACATAGGTGTCATTTTCATTTTTTGTACATATTTTGGTTTGATGTGCTTTGTGAGCGTTTTCCTGCTTATTGGGTCTTTCTTATGGTGCAAATGTTTATTACCCCTTATGTCGGTTTCGCGGATGGTGCTTCCCGCAATACCAGGAATTTGTCTTCGGCAGCCTGGGTAATTTATGATCCTGCTGGTGAGTTGATAGATCTGCAGGGTATTTTTCTAGGACGAGCTAAAAACAATGTCACTGAATATAGTGTTGTTATTGAGCTATTAACCGAAGTAATCAACCTCGGAATACGTGCATTACTTGTAAATCTAGACTCACAGCTTGTCATTCTGCAACTCAATAGTCATTATTCAGCTAGAAATCCGCACATTCTGAGATTGTATTTATGTATTTGTTTGCTAGAAATACATTTTGATTTTATTACATATCAGCATATTCCTAGATGAATGAATACATTAATTGATACAGTGGCTAACATTGTATTAGATAGACATTTGCGTAATTTGTAAAATCATCATCACATGTAAAAGATCCATGTAGGAAAATAGATGTATATCTATCTATATATATATATATATATATATATATATATATATATATATATCGCATGTTTGCAGCTGTGTGCATCATAACTTCAAAAAATCTATGTGTGTTTTTGTTACATCCTATATATATATATATATATATATATATCGCATGTTTGCAGTTGTGTGCATCATAACTTCAAAAAATATATGTGTGTTTTTGTTACATCCTAAGACATCACGTATTCAAAATATGCAAATGAAAATAAAACCTAGGTGTCTAATCAGCATGGTGCTCATGATAACATGTCACTGCCTGTATGAGCCGCCTCAGCAAGTGGTGAATTCGGTTGGGCACCCCTACAGTATGCCTCTGGTAGGCACATGGAACATCGTCAAAACATGCATAGTCTAGAACTCCTCGGGTGATTCCCTCCAGATTATGCACTATATCATCTTCCTCACCACCCTCACCTTGAGGGTCGAAATCGCGAGGGATTTTCCTTGCTATCGGTGATATACCTGCAGGTCTCTCTAGGCAAACATATGCAAACACATTGATTTAATGTTATAACACACATAGATAAAAATAATAATTCTCATAAAACTTAAAAAAATGAGTCTCACCCAAATCTTCATCCCAATCCTCTCCCTCCGGGAGTGGAAGGTCCGGATCATCAGTGAAATCTGTACCAGAGTAGGGCCAGTCCTCCACGACAATCAGTTGTCAACAGAGCCAATCGAAGAATTCCGGCCTCCAGGACATCTATTGACTGCCCTCTACCCTTGGCATTAGAGTTGCCCATCGAGCCATCTGTGGTTCTCTCACTGGTGGCGTTGGGACTATGACCTCCTCACTGGAAAATGGGTTTTCATTCCAAGAAGAACGATACCAGAATAGATCCATAACCAAATTGCTTCAATTTGGCCTTCTTGCATATTGTTCACTAGCTTTTCATGTTTATTATCACGACCTCTGCCCAGTTGTAGATGGTCAGTGACAAGTAGTCTACAGCAAGAAGCAATTGTGTCTTTATTGCTTCGTGTGGTGCTTGTGATCCCGCAGCTCGTGTAATGGTATGTAGAACTACTCTAAGTGTCAAGTCTGGGATATTCTGGATATCAACTTTCCCACTGCCTAATCCTTTCCATGCTCCTGGAAATACCCTATCTATCACCATGGTCATGTTTTCCATGCAGGGCCGAGTACCGGTTAGGATTGGTGCTACTCCCCTCCACGATAATCCTGTTATGAAATAGACATCAGAGACTTCAATCTCAAGTTCTTGATCCCGAAGGATGAACTTCTCTTGATTTTCGTCCCATATGCTGATCAGATATTGTAGTAACTTTGGTTGGGCTCAAAGAGATGGCGTTAGGAAGAATTTTTTCAGACCGCAATTCCTGAGAGCTTCCATGAATCTCTCATTTTCCATGGCCAGCTCCTCTTTTGTAATGTTCCAAAATTTTAGCCTCCAAGCTATATGAAACATTAGAGTTAGCATCAACTCTAGCCGGTGAATAAATTGGAGGAAAAGCCCATAAGTCTCCTAAGGAGGAATAAAATACTCCAAATGTGAAAGCGGACACTCTTTCAAGCCTAATAAAACACCTCCATGTGTGAATAGGGATAAAATCAAGCTGCTTTGACTAAGTCAACAACGCAATTTTAGAGGAGGAGGAATCCAAGGATGAATAACGCAGTTTTGGAGGGAGATGTATCTTTGGATAGAGATGACCTAATTGAGTGGGGCCAAGGGCAAGGAAACTCATTTTTTATATAAGGAAGAGGATGGCAACATTATTCTTCATGTCTTAGATTATTTTTCTTGTCTACCAATACTTGTTGCTGCTTTGCTGCTTAGCAGAGTTGCAGTGTTGTTTAGCACTAGGTGTTCCTGAATGGGAATCCCACCTCTTTCCTTTGAGGAGCCTCATTGGGAGAGTTTTCATTCATCATTCCACATCGGGTTTTCGGGCCAAGCTTCAGCCATCTTTATCAGCACGGTTTTTCCAGAGATTGTGCAGTGTTACTAGGTGCAGTAGTGGAAGGGATTGGAATCCCGGTTCCTGAGCTAGTTTCTCATTGGATGAAGGTTTCCTTCACTTGAGGGATCTGTTTGGAGAGCTCCAGAGCTTATTTTAGATCTGTGGTATCAGACCACACATTTCCCATACATTCCCAGCGTTGTTTCAGCTAGGGAATGCATTATTTTGGAGGCAGTGTTCAATGCATGGTTTGGTGGCTCCGTTGCAGTGTTTCCTTGTGATTGAGAGGTTCATCCTTTCATGGGAGGAAGCCCTTGAGGTATCTACAGTATATCAAAAATATTTCAGCCTTATACACTCATGTACTTCAGTTTTGCAGTGGTTATTCAGTAAATTACTAAATTTCCCATCTTGTATGCAGAGTGTTTGACAAGAAACCCTTGTCGGTTTCTTTTGTATTTTGTATAAGGAGATTAGATCTTTGTTCTTCAGAATTATTTATCTATACATGAGTAGATCTATTGTTCTCCTATGATTTTATGTGTAAACCCTTTCTTAGACTATGCAGTCCCTTGTGCAGCAACTCCGGTATTTTGCAGTCTTGGGGTTTTAGCACTTTTTGGCAATCCTAGGTGTGGGAGATTTGTTTAACCCACCTAGTTGGCTTTGTTTCAGCTCTAATATTGGATTTATGTTGTATATTGACTGATATATGGAATCCAAGAGTCCATTTCACTATTTTATTGCATATGTTGCTGGAATTGCATTTTTTATGCTTGATTCATGAGTTGTTCCTAATTTGTAATATTACATCTTCTTCACTCTGTTCCCGTTCTTTCCATTCTATGACCATTTTTCTTATTTCTACCTGAAAACACATTCATATGAGTGGTATTAGCCAATTTTGAACTTTAAATTTGTAAATAATTTGTGTATTTAAGTGACATTTTACATACAAAATGGTTTGTGCCATTGGCGCGACCGTTTTCCAAACAATCGCGCCAATGGGCACGCCCTAGTGTAGAAAATTGGGTGGTTGGCACAACTCAGTGCCCGAAACCCGTGCCGACTACCGTGCCCTAATATTTACATTTTCTCCCCTAGAATTCGAAATTGGAAATTGCAAATGGCAAGAAATGACTTAAAATGACAAGAGGGATCTCGGCTCTTACCTGGAACTAACGGATTTGAGATTGGTCTGTTGGATTGACTGCTATTGTCGCCGCAAGATTGCACAGTGAAATGGGTAACTATTTCTCCACAAGAGGTAAAAAGTGAAAAGTAATTATTTTTACCATTTTTGGCATTTTATAACTTTTTCATACCCCTAATTAGGTTTTAAGACATATTTTTCGATTATTTTATTATATTATTTTCTAGAAATGGGTTTTACACGTGTTTCTTGTGCAACAATAGGTTTTGATGCAAGAGTGATGAAGTAACGAGTTATATTTTATACTTTTTGGACTCGGTAAAAACACGAAAAAGTCACTACTGGAGTCATCTTTCAGCTCTTTTCTAACTCTCTAAAATTGAAAAGATCGTCGAGATTCTTGTCATTTTGAACTCGTTAAATGGCTACAAAACAATATCCACCTAGTATACGTTTAACCCTTTTTTGGGCTGGGATGAATTATTTGTGAAAAAGGAATACCTTAGCCTACGTGACTAAGAGGTTCTCGCAGACACAATTTTCAACCTTTTCGGATCTGCAAGACTACCTATGAAAAGGGACGGTTGGAGTTTTCTTTTCCACCTTCTTTTCAAACTCTCTAAACATGAAAATATGTCGAGTTCTCCCTCTGTCAAACTCATTAAACACTGATGACATCGGATTTCATCGCCATGACGTTACTCGAGTTCCTCCTTCCTAGGGCTTGTAAAATGCACTAGGATGGATTTGTTCAAAGGAAAAACTTACAGCGCCAGCATATGCTATTCCCTTCAAGCTTGTTTTAAAAAATAATTGGGGTACTCGCCAGAAATGGTGGGGGGGAAATGGAACCTAGTTTTAGTTATGTTGGCAGTACGTCACTCTTGAACATGGAACTTGTCTGCATTCGTGTTGGGTTGGGGACATCTCATTTCCTCATTTTTTCCTCCATGGGTTTCGGTAATCTCTTTTGACCTCTCATCCTCTCTTTTCCATGTCTTCATGACTTTAGATCCTTTGATGTCAAATACTGCCAAATCCAGTGTTGTGCTGCAGATATGTTCAAGAGAAGTTTTCCTCTGTAGTTTTCAACCGTCCTCTGATTCTCTGTTGGTTCTGATTCACTATTATCATGTTCCTCTGTCTCGCATCGATGATGTGGGAAACATTATGGCCCACCTTCGATCAGGTCACTTCCTGTTGACTTCAACTCATTATCTAGGAATTTAATCGAGAGACTCTATTCTGGTACCTTAGAGCCTGCATGCCTTAATGGTAGGTTTTTCGCATTCAACGCACGGTCCACATCATTGGCCTTTGATTGAGTGATTCTTCGGATGTTTGACGCCAGATCACTGTTCACATCCCGTAGATTGTACCAGTTGTACCTTGAGAGATATTTTCATTATTGGTGGTTTCTCTCATGCCTATTAACAGCTCTCATCATTGGCTGATAATCAGGTAATTTTCTGGCATGTTCGACTTCAGCTCATATATTCGCATGCCTGAAATTGTACTTGTTCAGGTCGAGATGGAGCGCAAGACCCTAGATTTTGTCTGATAAAGTCGAGGTTGCGGATTTTTGTGGATTATTATAACTTATTGCATGACTCTTTTGATTGGATGGTTGTGACCATACTTGAGTCTATTTGTTGATTCTTACTGTTGGATGGCTGTGTCCATAACTCAGATCTCAGTTTTTATATATACTCTATATGGATGGTTGCACCCATGCCACATGTTCATGTATCAAAGATATCAATTGTATTTGTAAATTTCAGGCTTTCCAATAGCGGTGTTTGGTTCGACGTGTTCTCATAAAGGATTTTGCCCCTCCCTCTTCCTCAGACCTCATGCTTTAGGGGGCATCTGTTACACAACATTTTTTCACTGTCAGTGCAATCCCCATATTTCCCATTGGAGGGTCATTTTTGTGACCAATAAATAGTGTCATGCCTGGAAAAAACCGTCACTGCATTCCTTTGCATGAGAGTAACATTCCTCTTGTTGAAAATTCCCTGAGAAGAACTGTAAAAACCCTTGTTTTTGCCTTAGCGCAAGTAGCCAGTTACACTCTCGTGCCGAGCTAAAAAATTAACACTGAGCCCACGCTAGTTGGCGCTCTATCTCAGTTAAGCACCCGTGCCAAGCTGTTTATGGAATGTTTTCTAAAAATAGAGGTGGAGGTTCTATTCCAACCACCTCAAGGATGAGTCATTGGGAGTGGTTGAACTGAAAAAACCACGGACTCCCTCCTTTAGTTAGTAGTTTCCACCTCCCTTGGAACTCTCCTAAAGGATAGGACTCCTTCCCACCTTTGTAGGGATCCCAACCTCCTCCTTTTCCTCTATAAAATAAGTTATTCCTCTTAGTACAAACTAGCTGAATGGCTGAATAGCTGAACTTGGAGAGTTGATACTATAGTTGAATGACTAGAGAAGATAGATAGAAGGAATCACGTTGAGGAGAGTTTGAACCCATGTCCTCATTCTATCTGAATCCCTCGACAGGTACTGAGACGGGCTTCGGCTAAACCCCGCTGGAGGATACTGTGACATCAAAGAATCGGTTGTACCTCTTCCTTCTACTTATATATACATGACTACTGTTTGGTTCCACTACTATGTTATTATGTTTGTATAATGTGATAGCTTTAGCCCTGTTTGACTGGTTAATAGTTGTGAATGAAACTATGATGTCGTATGTTGTTCTCGTTTCTTGTTACATGTGCAGGTATCTAGGTGTAACAGCGAATGGATTGTGATTTTCCAAGACAGGAGTGAGAGGCTACTACTCTTTCTGCAACAACAACAGCATTGGATTCAAGGTAGGTCAATCTACCATATCTTTTGTTCATTCATTAGCTAGGAAGCAACACTTTAGCATGTCCTTTTGTTTCTATACCCACCTTAGGGCTAGAGGGATCATCTCTGTCCACAGAGAGGATTTACCTACGTAACACTTATTGGGTGGCCCCCCGTCCCAGAGGTGTCGAAGTTTGGCTTTGTGAACCTCGGATAAAAATATTTTAGTAACATCCTACCACCCCTTAGAGAAATGGGCAGGGAGCAACTTATCATTGTTGATCGAGCTAATGGGATACCTGTACGTATTACTTTTCATGCCAAGAGTTGATGCATTCGATGGCTTATGGTGAGTTTGTTAACCCATGCACCTGTTTTTGGATGTTGCCGAGACAACTGGTGTATAATAGCGTATATAATCCAAAATGAAAAATTGGTCCATCTTAGAAGAAAAGTGTTCCCAGCATTCCCCCGGTACGACTTATGCATTCTCTTAAATCCACAACTGCTCACATCCAAGAAAGGCGTTCCCACCAAACACTGCCCCATCTTACGGAGGAAACATTGATTTATAGTCTTTTCTAAAACTAATTAAGATTCCGAGTTGGTTGGCCAGTAAGGAGTGGCCAAAAGAAAATGATGAGTATTCTGGATAGGGGTCATTATATAGCTACCACATCTTTTGGGAAAGGTGTTCCAACTGAACCTTATGCCAATAGCACGTACACCTTTCATTCCCAATTTCAATTCCCCATACCCAGATTCCTAGGATGATTTACCCATTCAATACGACGCATCCCCACATCCCCCATTCAGTTCATATTCAGTACGCCCAGTACAACCCAGGATGGCTCACTATGGTTTCTATAATTACCCCATTCCCGCATACCCCACATGAAACTTCGACCACATTACCATTACCTGAACTTATCCCCTTTCACTTGCCCTGCTTTATGTTACACTAGAATTAGGGTGGTTGGTTATGATGCTACTCAATTGCCAGTATAAAAAGCCAAGTAGTTTCTGGTGATCCCCAGCATGTGAGGTTTAGGTTATGATTCAAACTCGATTACCCTTTCCCCATTAACAGCATGGTGAGATTAGGTTACTCCATGCCAAGTAATTTAGACCCTGATTTTAGCTTTGGACCCCCTTACTACCACTAACAATAGATATTCCCTCATGATTATGATCAATACCGCTTGCCGAGGAAGGATTGAGGGGAAGAATAAGGTAGGAGGCGTAACTAACATGAAAGCTTGGTCAAAACTGATCGATCTACTATCTCTTTAGCGGAGCAGAAGAAAGTGACTCCATTCTAGATCTACTGTCTCTTTGGTCATGGCATAAGAAATACACTTCCAAGATCTACTGGTTCAAGGTGAACATCGGGTATCGATATGGTTATGGCACTTAAGCTACTGACATTGGATCTCAATCTCAATCCTTAAATAAAACTAGTAGCTCCGCTATTGGTTCTTGAAATGGAACTGGCTTTACTAAGTCAACTCAAATTGGTTGGAACACCGAATATTCAAAGCGTGAAAGGAATGTCGCGGGTTTATCTCCTGCGACTGGGGAATCTATCACTGAATCTATATTTGGCGCTAGATCAACTTCACCTGTAACTTGTTCTGCACTCCTAGCTACCTTTGCTCTGTTGGATCAACGGATGAAACTATTCGCCCTGTCATTAGGGGAATTTTGAGGTCTAAAATGGGCCTCCTAAGAAAAATGTACAACAACAAAAAAAAAAAAAATTATAAGAACCAATAGGATTCAAGATGATGATTTCAACCATGGGGGATGATTCACCTTTTTTTTAATTAAAAGGGTAAAAATATTAAAAAATAACAAAATAATAAAACTACTTTTTAACTTGTATTTTCAACTAATCTCCCAAATTTTTTACTCAAATTTCGAGCGGGAGTACTCGTTGGATGAAAAATTTAATTCCTCATCCAAGGAGTGCCCATGTTGCATACTTTCGTCGGACCCTGCTACAAGAAAAATGAGAAATACATAAAAAAACGCGATTACAATCACGTTTATCATGTATTTCTAATTTTTATTATAGCAGGACCCATCGAAAGTATGCAACATGGGTACTCCTTGGATGAGGAATTAAATTTCGCATCCAATGAGTATTCTCGCTTGAAATTTGAGTAAACACTTTGGGAGATAAGTTGAAAATACGAGTTGAAAAAATAGTTTTTTTTCCCCCTTTAAAATTTGATGATGTAATCAAATCTTATTTTATTATTTCCACTATTATTTTATAATTTCCTTAGGAGGCCCATTTTAGACCTCAAAATTCCCCTAATGATCTGGTTGATCCAATAGCCTTAATAGCCAATGTATAGTTCCAATAAATGTACATTCTCTATAGCCATAGCCATTACACATAGTTCCGTTAAATATGCACTCTCTATAGCCAATACGTAGTTCCAAGAGAAGTGCACTCTCTGTTTCGAAGCACACTCTCTATAGCTACGTGTAAATGCAGAACTCGTAGATCCTGGTACTTTTACCACCTTAGCTGCTCTAGCTACCTTTTACCTAACTCTTGGCTCTATTTCTTCTAGAACCAGGTCAATATACGCCTCTTTATACTTATATGTATCTAGATAGGAATCTGTTGCTGAAGGTTCTGAAACATCTAGATATGCAACAACTAAAACCAATACCTTTACCCTCGCTGCAGGGTCACCCGCCTTTGCTTATTTATTTGCTACCTTTACTTACAATGGATGGAAGCCCTAGGGCGGGTTCTATAATAAGCTCTACCACTGATAATCCATGACCAGGTGTGATATGGAAAGGAAGGACAGAGGGTGCCCAAAGCCAAGCAACCAATGATGCCCCGTGTTGATGACCTAGAACCCATTTATTCATTTGATCTGATGCTAGATATGGATGAATCAGCAAAAAAGGTAGCCCTACCAACATTACTCATAGGTCAATAAGCTGCTAACCGATTTGAGTCAGCAGCGTCTGTTGCAAAGACATTACCTTGCCTGGCATCCCTACCTATGACAGCTTTGTCACCACCACCTCTCCAGTATTTTCTCCTGCTACCTACTTTGCTGCTTAAACCCCTAGCGAAGCTCTAGCCACCTCTCCTACCTCTTCAAGGTCAACATATGGCATTGGATCTAGGACTGGTTTTGGGTAAACAAGGTAACCTGAATTTGGAACGGATGTTGGGTCTAAAACCTATAGCTTTGCTACTGTTGACATGGGACCTTAATTTCCAATGGATGGATCCCGATCTTAGTCAATTGAATCTAGGACTAGCAGATTTTCATATGGATCATTCACTTCTTATAGGTAAACTCAGTACCCTGGTACAGGATCCCACTCTGGAATAGGATCTTAGTAAACAAGATCAACTGATTCAACCGCTGCTTTCAGTGCTGCTACCTCCTCTCCTATGGATAGTTCCATATGAACTGAATCAAGGCCAATCGCAGGCGCTACCCCCACCTTAGCTAATGATGGTGAAACGGTCGCTATATTCATCTTCAAGTTATAGATCCGCTCGCTCTGAATCTTAACCTGGAACTGAGTAAACCGCTACTGCTCCTGGAATTGACTTTGCAATCGCTGGTGCCAATATGGCTTTGATTTAGGTGGATCAACTGCTGCTCGCTCTAGCTACCTTTGCATCTACTGCCTGTGATTCTGCCTAAGCTGTTGTCTCTGCTGCCTATGCTGGTTATAAATCAACAAGAGAGGATATGCCGCTGGTTCTACTACATCTGGATAAACTACTAGACCACCTGGAACTGTAACTACTGATGCCTTTTCTTTCATTGTTGGGAATCAATCAGAAACATCCGTATCTCGATCTCAAATTGCTGCTACTGGTGGTAGGTAAGCTAGTGAGGGTGTTGGGTCTACTGCTTCTTCATTGACCGTATAAATATATGCTTCATTCAACATGAATAGCATAATCAAGGTCGGAATCAATGGCTGCTGGGTCTACTACTATTGGCTCAGCTACTAGTGGATCTGGATTGACTTATGCTACTGCTGGATTGATTGGAGAATCTGGGACTGGGTATGGAACTGCTAGTGCTACTATTGTAATTAGTGCTTAAGATTATGCTAGTGGACATGTTTCAAAGGCTTTGTGTTGCTACTTCTTGATACTCATTAATGATCGATAGTTAGTGATTGATCTAACAATACGAGTCTGAATGAGGAACGATTGAACTTACTCAATGATGAGCACTGATGGACCTAGTACTGATGGAACTTACTGAATGAGGAATGGTTTTTGACTTACATAGGGTGCCCACAAAGACGAATGAATTGAAGCACACTTCTTACGAGAGAGGTTTACGGCATGAATCAAATCGAAGCACACTTCTTCCCCAATAGGTGCCCCCACCAAACACACATATTACCAAAGAGTTGATCCAAGTGTTTAGGCACTTGATGCTTAGCTTTCTTTTCTACTTTAACTTATTTCACTTCCAATACAATCTAATATTTCATCCCCATGCGAGGGCTAATCTAAGCCATGTTCTCTACCCTTGAGACTCTCCTCGGCCCTACACCTCGTAGTCACTTAACGATACGGATCATTGCTGAATGAGCATTGCTCCTAACCAACCTATGGGCCAGCCATAGAACCACTGGTGGGTTAGGCCATGATCTATATCCTACACCCTACTCGGTATATCTCCACCCTCGGCCCTACAACTCCCACTAGAACATACAACCTAGGCCCTAAACCCTCCACCCTATACATCGACCTAGATCTCTTTGCAGCAACCTCGACCCTTTACCTCGACAGAACCCATAGCCCTCTTACTCGACCTAGACCTAGAACCTCTTACTTCCTCTAACTTGACCTCAACCTCACTTTCCACTACAGAACCTTGGTAATGTACCTGGGCTGGACTGCACAGTTGGGTTGATCGATTGGACTTATCAGCTTGATTACTCGACTGGGTGTATGATCTAGCTGGTAATTCCTTAATGAGAGATCGAGTTATTCACTGGACTGGGGCAATAGAAATAGGGGGGGAATTAGCTATATTATATATGTAATTACGCTCTCTCGAATCCAATCACCATACTTCTTTGTTTGTTCCCCTTGGCGGAGGTTCAAACATCTTTCCCTACTCTTTTTTCCATTTTCTCTTAGCGTAGGTTTGCAATATTGGTCAACCTATTCCTTCATTATGTTCTGGGCCAACACCAAATTATTCTCGAGTGTATAGATAATGTCAATGCGGGTAGTCAAGGTTTCAGGATTGGATTGGTGTGGTCCTAATTACACTACTAAGGATTGGGACACTAAGGATTGATTGGATTAAGGATAGTATATTATTAAGGAAGTCGTCAGGTGAGTAGTCTAGGAGTTTTATGAAGGGGTCAATATTTTTGTTTCTTCGGGCTCCTTAGCACCTAAATACATGGTAAGCGAGGTAAAGTCCAAGGAGTTGTTGGGTCCTAGGGATAGGGCCTACAGAAACCTAAGGAAATTAGATCTGAAGGAAATCAGCGCCGACAACTATGGATGTGACAAGGGAATTGACTGTAGAGGTACAGAGTGAAAGGATCCGGACAAGGGAGTCAAAGTCGATGCCAAGGGAAGCTCTTTCGAGGAAAAAGACATTAATGATAATAATCATACCTAGGATTTATGTTCCGTCATTAGCATTTGTTCCTAGAATAACTGTTATGACATTAGATGTGTTATTGTTTGGGTTTTTCCTACAATTAAACATTCATCTTTATCAGATCGATGGAGGGTTTAGCTTATTTGACTAGCTTCATTGTATAAGTGTTGTGGGAAAGGTGCTTGGTTGGTCTAATTTCTTAGTCATTCTCGGTTGTGTTGAAATGGTTGGTTGGTTTGGATTGGCTAGGTTGATGCAACAAGGTGTATGCCGCTAGCTCGGTGTTGATAGTAAGGTGTAAGGAAGGTCTCAACAGCTAGGTGTGCATGGATGGATCAGGTGAGGTTGATGAAGCAAGTTGAAGAGAGCATGGTTAGAAGGTAAGGTTTTAACGAGAAGCATGCAAATGTTTCGATATGAACATGGTCTGCTTAATTATAGACTATTGAGCGCCTCTTTAGTTCCCTTCTGTTCAGGTGGGAGGGCCTCCCTTTACCCAGCTCCGGTTGCTATCCTCATGCCCCTATTCTCTTGGGTGTACCATTATAGTGGCTACACTGGGTAGGAGGTTGCAATGTTAAGAGATAGGTCTGTCCGGGCGGCTGAGACAAGGTATGTGGAAGCTATGGTCTAGGTCGCCCTCTCTATCTGGTCTATATCTCGATTCATACATTAGGTAGGTGTCGCTTGGGTCATTTCGTATATTACAAATCGTACCGAGCCTCGCTGGAGAGGGAAAGAATGATATCACACTAAGGAAAGGGGTTGTTGCAGCCGCTCTGATACCGCTATGAAACACCATGCAATGTGTAATATATGTAATATTACATACACAAATAAGAATCGATAATTTTCAATAGTGAACACTATATTATTCTATTTCTTCCTGATCTATCTGATAGGAAATAATCCATAGGCTACTAGTGATTAAGAATATATCGACTGGAACAGTGAAGTAAAAAACCAAAGGTATCGAACGAACGACCCAAAGACACAACATATTTCCAATATATATATTTTGACGCTGAGCCCACCTATTCTGTTACTAGTTTTTAAGGAACTCCTGCTAGCTCCGACTCTTCAACTGGCTTTCGAACCATCTATACAACTTCTTCTGCTTAAATTACTACTGCTGGAATGGCTGGGTTCATCGACTGGATCAAATGTTGCTGACTCAGATGCTACTGGTGGATCGGGATCTGGGTAAAGGGAAACTAGGACAAGAAGGTGCTATAGGTGGATATGCAATTAGATACCCTGGTTAATATGCTTCTTTGACTGGTTCATCTGTATATGAAGCTTAAACTGATATGGGTACTATTGATGCTTCATATAAAGCATAATCACCAAAATCGAATTTATCACCATTTGTTGCTGGTGTTGCTTATGATGCTTACTTTGTTGCTGGATCAACTACTACTAGCTTTCAATCTCGATCTGCAGTATAATATTATTCGGTGGATTCTATCGATTATGCAATGGATGGAGCAGTTGTTGATCTATCTTCAGCACCAGCAAGCTAGCTAGCCACTACTACAGCTGATCAATATCATGCTTTTGACCTTCGTGATCGAGAGTTTGGCTTAGTAGATCCAGCACCTGCAGCAGATGTAGAGCTGGAATAGGCATCACGAGCAGTTTCATACCCATAAGCTAGCAGCATAGCATATCCTGTTCCAAGTGTATAAGCATCACTCGCAGTATCAACAACAGAAGAAGAGCCAAATGATGATAAACTAGTATCGCAGAGGAATAGCGTGAATAATTGACCCCACTCTGTCTTTAAATACGTTACGTACTTAATTATGACTTTTTGGAAAGTGAATCACGTCGACATGTTGTAGGTAAGCTCCCTTCCCTCTATGTATCTAGATAAACTAAATATTGTTTCATCTCTATCTCGTTCTCTAACAGCTACTAGTGGGAGTGCTTATATAGATGCTTATATAGGTGATGCTTCAACGACGACATGAGATGACCAAAAAATTGCAGATTCCACTGACGAGATCACCATTTGTAGCCTCTCGGTCTTCCTCCATTATTTTCTTTATTAAGTATGGGAAAAGGCGCAGTTTACACTGACCAGGGGATCAAATTTTTTGCTATTAACCATGTATCAAAATCGGTAGGTTCCCCTCTCGAGCAAAATAAGAGTGAAATGAACGATAAAGCGCAGTTGGCACTGACTCAGAATTCGATTTCAATATATTCGAGGCTACTCCTTGCCTCGAGAAGATACAATTCTAGGCCTTACCCATGAATGGAGAGGCTTATAGATATTCGAATGGCTAGACCAGATATAAATGAATTGGCAATAGCGTCGTAGCAGACCGGTGCAGTCGATTGTTCTCTCTCAACTATTCCACCATTCATAGAATGAACCTACTGATTGCTCTTGTAGGGGAGATATTAGGTATTTGGTCAATTGTGATTGGATGAGTTGTTATCACAATGAATACAAGGATGACTCAGAGATACTGGACTGGGTTAGACCCATGGGATGAAATTGGCATAAAGCCTAGGTAGCTGGGTGCATTCCAGTTTTTCCTTCTAAGCGATCTCTAGCTCAAGTGGGCAGCTCAATCCAAGCACAAAAGATCAAGGATCTTCCTCTCATGGTTGTCAGTGTAATAAGCATTGGAAATTTCTTTATCAGTGGAGATCAACAGATTCCGAATGAATGGGGGAAACGCATATTTTTATATAACGATGCATGCTTCACTCTTGTAGATAGTTTATTCTCTATTCAATGTTCGGTTGTCCTAACGGATAGGGATGAGTAGGGCTCAAACCTACACTACCTCCTGGGCCTGGCTAGGACTTACCAACTTATCTTATCACCTAGTCAAACTTACTCTGAATCCAATTTTCGCCTTTGCAAATACACTTTTTCTTTTGGCATAAAATCCGGGACCCGAGACCCAAAATCTGATCCTTTCCCCTCCATTACAACCTCCTTATAGTAGTGTAATTACTTATGATCAATTGCACTCTCCATAAGGTAGTTTTCCTTTTTCTTAAACTGAGTCAGCTCGGGCAAATGCAATTACTGGCTTTAGTACCGAAAGTTCCTCTGTCTTTACCTCTATTTTTTTATCTCCTTTTCATCGACAGAATAAACTACCCTTGCTTCTATAGCTACCTTTGCTTCTATTGTCCCTACTTCTATGGGATCTACTTCTTACTTAGATTCTGTTGAAGTGAATGTCGTTTTTTATTGGTGCTACTTCAAGGTAAATAACAGGATCCAGATTTGGAACCTAACGAAGGTATGCAGGTTCACCTACGTATGGAACTGAAACTCAAACTAGGTAACGAACTGCCTCTTTCATTGAGGCCTCTCCTACCTTTGCCTGCTATATGTTGTGAGCCAGTGATCTCCCTCTTCCTGTAGATATGTAGTTTTTGCTAGCCTTTCCAGGGGTAGTTGTTGTCTTCTCTTGAATATATGATCATCTAGTGTCCTATGTCTGGGTGTTCCATATGTTCTATTCTTTTACGCATCATATATCTGTGTTTTCATCTCTTCGTATTTGGTGATGCGATGCAATATGTTACACCCGGGTCTGCCTTTGCCTTTGCATTACTTCTAAGAACATGTGCTTATGTCGGAACTGTTATTCCTGGAACACGCGCAAATGCTGGTGGAACAAAGCTTATTGGTACAATATCAGATGCTACACCATATCCATTCTAGGAACAAGCTTGTATGTATGTTGGAACGTACCTTCTAGCAATCATTCCTTACAGATATTAGAACATAACTCCTTTAAACAATGGGCTATGCTTTACATCACTCGTTGGAGCACATACTAATGAAAAAACTAGAAGGGATGTTGCTCTTGATTCCGGGTAAACTGATTCAAGTTCGACTACTTCCACTCGATCCACTGGCACGGTATACTCCACCAGGGACCGGCTCAATAGGGTTTTATGGAGAAAAGTAATCAACTGTAACTAACTAGAATGCGACCTATGCCTACACCTATTCTTTTTATGTTTACTCTGTTGCCTTTCCTTATGCTGGTGGTGCTTCTGGCTCTCAAATTGGTAAGGGTTCTTTAGCTTTAACTAAAAATAGTCAATCAAATGCTACACCAATATTATCGATCTACCCATTCTCGATTCATCTGATGCTTCCCACCACAAATGCTCAAACCAAGCTGCATGCTCATGCCCTAAGCCACATGAAAAAATCCATCCAGCAACCCAACCTACATTTACTATTCTAAAATAACTTTATTTATCTTATTCCATCCATCCCATAGCAATCGGGTTAAGAGCTCATTACGAGTTCTAAGCTAATTACTTATGAGATAATTCTAAGTAATTATTAGATAATTATGGGACCACTCCTCCCATTATCCATTATGAGCATAATAGAAGCTATCGAGGCTCAGTACATGCCATCATCCACTATTCACTGGCTAGTATGTGACTAGCTAGGTTAGATTTTTTCTGCCTAGGAGATATTTTGGCATATTACCCGAACTTCTATTGTGCCCATGCCTAATTACGTGCCATTCAGATCGAGGAAGAACTACTAGTTCTGAGCTAAGTACCAGATCCTGGATGAAATACGGGTTCAAACCCCCATACCTCTTCCTCGCTACCTACCTTTGTAGACCAATCCCCTTCATACCACGCCTACCTTCTATCCTGCTACTCTATATTCAAAATTGTTATTCCAACACAAAGTCAGTGTATGCCCACCTATTAGATGGGCCCACCTACTTTGAAAAAATAAGACCTTTATGCATGGAGACGAATTCAAGGGAGTCAATTCACCATAACATGCACGCAAATTCCCATTTCAACACTTTTGAACTCCACTCGGTCTTCTCTATTGAGTGGAAGGAGGAACCCAATCTAAACCTGCAGGTCATAGCTCCATCTTCCCGTATTCGGTGGAAGGAGGAAGCCCAACCTAGTCTGTAGGTAATCACTCTCCCGCTTACCCAATCATACCATTCATAAACTACCGACATATATCCCATAGGTTATGGACCCGTCTTCAATTAGCTATTTCTTTTTTGATACAAACCGCCAGTTACTTAAGGGAGTACACAGTCTTTTAGGTATGTGCCAAGCCTACTTCTATCCCCCTACTTGCCTACTTCTATTTCATTCTTTTACCAGCCCTACCCACTCTAAGGTAAGGGTTGGTACCAAACCTACCCAATAGTGACGGCCTTTACCACCTCTCTCGCTTGCCAAGGAGAGGAAAGGCAGCATTGTTTTATGGCCAGCCTTGTTTTATCGAGAAGGACAACAAAGGGAAAAATGTATCCTCAGACCTAATATATAGAGTGGCAGTAGACCTAATTATGTGCCATCAATCCCTCCCTCTAAAACTAGATTATTGACATTGGATATTCAATAGCATTACTTACTCACCCTACCTATCACACTGCTGAGCGGTAGCGATACCGACAGTTACATTGCTTTGATCCATTTATTCGCAGGACTTCTTGAGGAAAGCCGCTTACTTCACTAAGTACCAGATCGAGCAAGAAGCAGCAGATATGGGTTACAAGCCAATTACGGGCATGCCTACTCACCGGATCCAAGAAGAAGCAGCAGCTATTTATATTTATATTTACACCAAGACCGAGCAACAAGAAGCAGCGTAGTACACCTAATATTGATAGCGGTAGTAGACCTACCCTCGACTAAACCTCTTCATTTCTACTAACTAGCGAGTCAATATTTTTCCACCTACTTGCCTTATTACTTGCTCTAACTAGCTAGATAAAATTGATACTACACCGCCTAGGAAATATTCTAAGTGCGATCTCTGGCTAGTAAGGAAAGACATCGGGCTTGCACCGCCTAGGGGAATAAAGACTTATCAGACTGGTTCGG
This sequence comes from Pinus albicaulis, assembly GCA_034641835.2. Classification (NCBI taxonomy): domain Eukaryota; kingdom Viridiplantae; phylum Streptophyta; class Pinopsida; order Pinales; family Pinaceae; genus Pinus; species Pinus albicaulis. The sequence continues at coordinate 1,350,305,518 of CM076575.1, read as the reverse complement.
GCTGGTAAGGAAAGACATCGGGCTTTAATGAAAATGACGAAATATGAAATTTATTAGATTGGGACCTCTCAAAGGTTTTGACATAATTGGAAACTCCTCTCCCTTTGGTCGAGCGACGTAGTACCCATCCCCGCCTTGAAAATAGAATAACTGATAGACCAGGTTATCACTCTAAAATTACCAGCTACCAAGGCGTAGAATTCCATCCTTGGCCCCCTCTATTTTGGAATGAAATCGCTAAGTCCTTGAAGGGAGGGGGGAGAATGAAGGTTAGGGGCTGTGGAGGAACCTTGTGACCTTGAGGTTTTCGAGGCAATTATAACTAATGTGGGCGTGACTCAAGCCACCTCTCATTCTTGCTTCTGCTCTTCATCCACACCTAATAGATTTTATTTATTCAGAATGCCTTTGGAAAAATTGACTATATGTTTCTGCTGGTCATTTAGTAACACCATGGTTGTCCGTGTGCTGCTCCTATAGCGAGGTTGTGTTTCATCCAAGGAAAGGAGCTTCTGATACAACCAATCTTCACTGAACTACACGGGCTTGCTGGGCATATTTTGTTGCCATGTTTAGGCTCTTGCCTCAATAGGGGCATGGCTTATCACTATAACACTTTGGAAATAACACATGGATCACACTATGATACTATACTCATATGATTTTATATTCGCCTGGGCTGGGATGGGGACTCGCCAGAAGCTATGGTCCTGCTTATTGATTGGAGATATTCAGACAATAGTGGGTAATTACATATATAATAACCCTTATAGGATCTTTCTTTTTTTATTCATACTACCTGGGAATTACTCGGAACTACACTTGAATTTGACATCAGATTGATCCAGGACCATCTTATCATTCATATTTTGCCTAAAAAAAATATTATTATATTGAACGCACTATGCTGCTATGGAGTTGAGGAACCCCCAATCCTAGAGTATAATGCTTTCTCACTGCCCGATATTCTCTATTGCTTTCAGTTAAAGGGGCTGTCCTCATGGCGGTTCCAGGCTGCCTTCCTTTCTATGGATCATTTTTCATGGGCCTTAGCTCCTCCTATTTCGAAACACCCTACCTTGCATTCCACCCTTCTACCGGGCTCATTCATAAGGCCTTTTTATTCGCGCTTTATATGTCCTTGTCCTAAAGTTAGATCATGGTTTGAGTATTAGGCATATTGCAGGGGATTACTATTACGTCATATCTATCGGGGGCTATAACGTCACCATCTCATGGACTTAACCCAAGATCCTACTAGTATTTCTTACTCTATCTCTATAACAAATCTGCAGGCCTTGTCTATTGCTTACAAGGGCTCATATTTTTCTTTACCTCAAGCCGAGAATAATTAAGTAATTCCCTTCTCCCCTGGTGAGGATTTAACCTTAGGGGTGAGCTCGTCTTCATTTACCTTTTCACCTTGTTGAACCTTCGCTTAGAACAGTTGTTGTTTAAAGTGGAGCGCTCTAGATTGAATGAAAGAGCCCTGGTAAAAAAGAAAAGACCTTTCAAATAGAAATAATAGGAGCCTGGTTCCAATAGAATACCTGCTTCAATTAGGAACCCTTAATAAGATATAAGCTTGGTTTAAATCAAGAGCCTTAAATTATCAAGAAAGGTGTTGAAAATGCAACAAGATGATGGAGCTTAGTGAAATGAAGTCGCTTTCACTAAGTGGGCCCGCAGGCTATTTTTGGCGCAAAGTCTATTTTTAGACTATGTCTATATTTAGACATATGGATCATGGTCTATAAGTTGCAAGATGCTATTTATGGATGATTGGTCGAGTTGGTAAAAATAGATGGACCTCTATTTTTAGACATTGGGAGGTTTCTATTTTTAGACTGCCGAGCTAAAAATAGAACAGTCAAATATTATTAACCCTTAATAATATTTAGACTATAAACATTATCTTATCCTCTTGGAGCACTTCAGTTTGATGCTTGGATGTGGCACATGCAGCTGACAGAAGGAAATATTATTTTCCTAAGGGTTAGTTGAGCTATTGCATGGTTGACTTCAGTTAGAACTCATGTGGCAGAGTTTGGTGGAGTTGATGAGACAGTTGGTGGAGTTGTGCTCGGTTTAACTTAGTTGAACTAGTTGTATTTAGTCTAACTGACAAATACACTAGTGATGAGTGGTGTGAATTAATTATTAATTAATTCACTAATTATTAACTCATAATTCAACTAAAGAACACATCAGTTAACTGCAATGCATGGATAGTTCAGTGGAGACCAGTGTTAGAGGTGGGTGAAAGGGTGAGTGTGGCTATCAATTGTGACTATGGTTGTGCATGAGATTTGCACACACATTGATGGAGATTTCCAATGAGGATTGCGCAGTTGAAGCCAGGTGGATTCGAACTTGGATCTCATCATTACTCATCTTGGATTGCGCAGTAGAGGCAAGCAGACTTGAGGAGGAGATTTGAACCTGTGACTTGTTCAGCTTCAGTGCTAGTTTTGTGTGTAGCATGTGAGATAGTGCTGAGAGATGTGAGAGCTTTGTGCTATGTATTATTACATTTTCTCTATCATTATAATATACAGATAGTTGGGGGTTTTTAGTTGTAAGCTTTCCCCATTACATACTGTGTTATATGTGTGCTTGATTATTGTTTTAAGTGCGCATGCGACTGTTTCTATTTCCGCATATTGATGATCAATTGTAGAAGAGGTTATGTATTATGCATGAAGCTTAAATAATGTGTAATCAGGATAATCTCAGTGAATAATTCAGCAAATTATTCAAATTTCTACATGGTATCGGAGTGAAATTGATCATCGGATCTATTACAGTGATTACAATTTATTTCGGTAGACAGAGTCTGTAAGCGGGCCAGGTAGCCTTTGGATCCATCCTTTCTTTGAAAGGTGATATATCCAGTAAATGCCCCTACAATCGATCTCTGTACTAGAAATAATTTGTTCTCACATGTAGAAATTTGCTGAATAATGATTAATTATCCATCGAGACTATCCTGATCACATACAATTCGAATTTATATGCAACACATAATCTCTTCCACTCAGATCATCAAACATGCGGAAATAAAATCAAGCGATAGCACATCAAATAATCATACACATTAACACAGTATGTATGGGGAAAGCTTATAGCTGAAAACCCCACAGCTATTGTGTATATTATAATGGAGAAATCATGTAACAAACTCAGTACAATACTCCTCACAAGTACTCAGTACTTTCTCATGAAGTTACACATAATCTAGCTCAGTTTTGAACAGGTTACTGGTTCAAAACTCACCGCCAATTGCCTTGCCTCTATTGCGCAATCCAGGCCTGTCTATATAGAGATCCAAGGTTCGAATCTCCTTGGCTTGACAGCGCAATCATCATGGGAAATTCCTCCAAGTATGGTGCAAATCTCATGCACAACTGATGTCGCCACTGATAGCTAACTCCACCCTTTCATCTACCTCTCTCACTGGTCTCCACTGAACTGATCATGCACTGTAGTGAACTGATGTGTTCTTGAGTTGAATAATGAGTTACTAATTAATGAATTAAATAATATTTAATTCACTCCACTCATAACTAGTTGATTAGCTAGTTAAACTAATCTCAACTAGTTCAACTAAGTTAAACCGAACACAACTCCACTAGCTGTCCCATTAACTCCACCAAACTTCTGCCACTGAAGTCAACCATGCATGAGCTCACCAAACCCCTAGGAATAGCGTAATTCCTCTGTCAGATGCATGAGCCACTTCCAAGGCTCGAACTGAAGTGCTCCAAGAGAGTAAACTGAAATTTATAGTCCAAATATTATTAAGGGTAAATAATATTTGACTTCCCTATTTTAAGGAGAGGCAGTCTAAAAATAGACTTCGACCTATAGGTCCAAAAAATAGAGTCCCATCTATTTTTACCAACATGACCAATGCTTCAAGAATAACATACTGCAATCCCCGAACCATGCTCCATATGTCTAAAAATAGACATAGTCTAAAAATAGATTTTTGCGCCAGAATTTGCCTGCGGGCCCACTTAGTGAAGGTGACTTCATTTCACTAAGCTCCATCATCTTGCTACATTTTCAACATCATAGATCGAGAAGCAGTTGAGTTTGAGCTGGTGGAATTCGAATTTTGCTGCAGTTTGTTTTCTTGGTGCCGGAGTTGAAATGTCTTTCAACGGTTTGCGACTCGAGTATGCCCTTGAGGGCAGTTCGAATTATGTTGCATGGAAGGACAGAATTGAGGTGGTATTAGATGATAACGGGTTGAAGAAGGATTCTATTGGAGGGCGTGAAGGATCACATTGTATCCAGCATGCATGGAAAAGCTTCTCCATACTTGATGTGGAAAGCGTTGACAGATTTATTCCAAAGCAAGAGCGACCAGAGGAAGTTGGCGCTCAAGGATAAACTCGGACACATAAAGATGGAGAAAGGCGACAGTATGCCCAAGTACCTCACGAAGTTCATCCAATGCAGGGATGAGCTGGGAAGTGTGGGGGTGACTGTAGATGATGAGGAATTGGTGAGCTTGGCTCTCCTTGGTCTTTCGAAGAGTTGGCATTCCTATCAAGACTCTGTCAATGGTCGGGAGAAATTGCCAGGATGGGAGCGACTTTGGTCAGATCTTGTGCAAGAGGAGATAAGGCGGAGTACCAGGGATGGATCTTCATCAAAGGCATCTGATGAAGAAAATTGTGCTTTGGCTACCAAAGAAAAGAAGGGGAAGAGCAAGAAAGCTTCTCAGTCTGGTGCGAAAGGCAAGAAGCAGGACATGTCCAGGAAGAGAAGTGCTTTCACTATCACCAACACGGACATTGTGCTGGTGTCATGAGAAGAAGAAAAATAGACATCTGGATCAGCAGGAGAGGCCCTTAGCCTCACAGTTCTCACGGTTTGAGCTGGATTTTTTGCACGATCCCCATGTTAGTCTGGTCTTGATGGGATCGATATGGTTCTTGGACGGTGGTGCATCATTTGACGGTGGTGCATCATTCCACATGGCGGAATCGGGATTTGTTTTCGGATCTGGAAGAGAAGTAACTTGAGATACATTCGAGATGGGCGATGATGGTAGATACAGTGCGACCGGTATCGGTACCATTTCCTTTGAGAGGGAGTCTGGTAAACCCTTCGTATTGAAGGAAGTATTGCATGTTCCGGGATTGATGAAGAATCTGATCTCTGTGGCGATGTTGGAAGACAAGGGGTATGATGTGGTCTTCAACGAGGGAAAGGCTTTCCTGCGCAGTAAGACAACTGGAGAGACCCGGAAGATAGGGGTTCGAGTCAAGAACCTTTATCAGTTGCAAGTAGATGGTTGCGCAACAATGGCATGCAAGGCGGGAGAAGTGGTGAGCCGGGATGATGAGGGCGAACTGTGGCACAGGAGATTGGGCCACCTTCACCATGGAGCTTTGAAGATACTACAGTAGATTTCTACTGGGCTTCCTAAGGGCACTCTTGCGCAGTCAGATCAGTGCAAGGGGTGTACCTTGGGGAAGTATGTGAAAGCCACCTTTCACGAGAAGGATAGTCGTGCCACGACAATCCTTGAGAGAGTTCACACAGACGTGTGTGGTCCTTTCTCAGTAGCTTCGACAGCAAAGCACAAGTACTATGTGATCTTTGTTGATGATTTCTCTCGGAAGTGCTGGATCTTCTTCATGCAGAAGAAGAGTGAGACATACTCAAAGTTCTGTGAGTTCAAGGCGCTGGTTGAGAAGGAATCGGGGAAGCATGTGAAGGCTCTTAGGAGCAACAATGGTGGTGAATTCATCTCTGCCGAATTCAAGGACTTTTGCAGCGCAGAAGGAATTCGGAGAGAGCTCATAGCACCCCATAAGAAGAGTCATGAACACGACAGAAAAGTCTAAACGAGAACGTGTGGGAGGTGACCGATGTTGCATGATCAGGGCCTACCCTTCACTTGTGGGCTGAGGCATGCAATACAACAGTGTATGTGCAGAACCGTTGTCCTCACAAGGTTCTTGGCATGAGTACACCGGAGGAGGCTTATTCTGGCAAGAGGCCTGATATTTCCCATTTGCGGATTTTTGGTTCTCCTATCTACATGCATGTGACGAAGGATGCGAAAAGGAAGCTGGATCCGGCGCGGTTGGGATATTTGTGGGGTACACTGATACACCCCACAACTATCATGTGTATTTTCCGGACAGTCGCAAGACTGTTGTGCGATGGGATATCAAATTTCAGGAGGAGAAAGCCATGAAGTGTTCGCTTGAGAAGGAGCCACACTTGCATGCAGATGAGGAGCTATTAGTTCCTAAGGATGAGCTTCCAGATGTGGATCAGCCACAAGAGGAAGATCATGGAGTGGAAGAGACCACTCATGCAGCGCCAACCAGCGAAACAGCTCACCTCTGAAGGCGGCGGCGGCTCAAGATAGAGAGAAGGTTGTAGGAGCACCTCTGACCACAGTGTGAGACAAACCGATCCTGGACTTGTTTCTTGGATACATGGCTCTTGTGAGCAAGTGTATCGTGACAGAGCCATCCTCTTTCGAGGAAGCTGTGGAGGACCCCGCATGGGTAGATGCCATGGTGGAAGAGTATGATTCGATTGTCAGAAACAGTGCATGGGAGATTGTCCCAAGACCGGAGGGGAAATCAGTGGTGGGTTCGAGATGGATCTACAAAGTGAAGTAGGCGGCTGACGGGAGTGTGGAGAAGTACAAGGCAATATTTGTTGCTCGTGGCTTCTCACGGATCGAGGGGATCGATTATGAGGAGACCTTTGCACCTGTCGTAAGGTACTCTTCCATACGGACGATCCTAGCTCTCTCAGTGCAGATGGGGTGGCACATCCATCAGATGGATGTGAAGGCTAGGATTTCTCATAGTCATTAGAGGGAAGTGTACGAGCAGCCAGAAGGTTTCGAGATCTTCAACAGCGAGTCGCATGTGTGCAGGCTCAAGAGAGCGCTGTATGGGTTGAAACAAGCACCTTGTTCTTGGTACACACAGATAGACAGTTATTTCACCAGACTTGGATTCTCCAAGAGTGAAGTGGATCCTAACCTATACCAGATTGTGGTGGAGGGTAAGTCATTGATCATTGTACTTTATGTAGATGATTTGATTTTGACAGGTGATGAGCTGTTGATACTCTCATGCAAGGAGGATCTTGCTAGAGAGTTTGAGATGAAGGACTTGGGCCTCCGTCATTATTTCCTGGGATTGGAAATTTGGCAGTGCAGTGGTGGATTGTTTGTTTCTCAGGGTAAGTATGCCCGGGAGATACTAGAGAAGTTCAACATGCATGGTTGAAAAACTGTTGATACTCCTCTTTCTGGTGGATGGAGGAAGGAGGATGCTACTTTGGCGGAGGTAGTGGATGCCAATGTTTATCGACAGTTGGTGGGGTCGCTTATGTATCTGTTCAATACACGACCCGACATATGCTATGTAGTTAACCAGCTTTCACAAGCTATGGTTAAGCCTACCAAGCTCTTACGGAAGGCGGGCAAGCATGTATTGGGTTATCTTAGAGGCACATCGGGATATGGCTTGTGAGAGTACGAGACGGAGATGAGAGATGAAGAGCATGTGGCTACGGATCCCGGTCAGGCGAGGCCAACGGACGGAAGAAGGCACATCTGGAGGGATCTTGACATCGGGTGACAGCGGTTCAGTACGGCGAGACGAGGAGAGATCAGTGGCACTCGCTTCAGCGAAGCTGAGTATATGGCAGCCAGCTTGGTTGCATGCGAGGCCATATGGATGAGGAAGATCCTGGTCGGGTTGTTCGGGTCACACTTGGAGCCTACTGTGATTTATTGTGATAACCAGAGTTGCATTAAACTCTCAGCTAATCCAGTATTTCATGATAGATCCAAACACATCGACATCAGGTACCATCATATCAGAGATTGTGTGCAGCGAAGAATCATGTTACTTTCATATATTCCCACGGAGGATCAGGATGCTGACATCTTGACGAAGGCGCTCACCAGGAGCAAATTCGAATACCACAGAGGCAGGATAGGGGTTGCAGATAATCCATATCTTGTTGAGAGGAAGTGTTGAAAATGCAACAAGATGATGGAGCTTAGTGAAAAGAAGTCGCCTTCACTAAGTGGGCCCGCAGGCTATTTTTGGCGCAAAGTCTATTTTTAGACTATGTCTATTTTTAGACATATGGATCATGGTCTATGAGTTGCAGGATGCTATTTGTGGATGGTTGGTCAAGTTGGTAAAAATAGATGGACCTCTATTTTTAGACATTGGGCGAAGTCTATTTTTAGACTGCCAGTCTAAAAATAGATCAGTCGAATATTATTAGCCCTTAATAATATTTGGACTATAAACATTATCTTATCCTCTTGGAGCATTTCAGTTTGATGCTTGGATGTGGCACATGCAGCTGACAGAAGGAAATACGCTTTTCCTAGGGGTTAGTTGAGCTATTGCATGGTTGACTTCAGTTAGAACTCATGTGGCAGAGTTTGGTGGAGTTGATGAGACAGTTGGTGGAGTTGTGTTGGGTTTAACTTAGTTGAACTAGTTGTATTTAGTCTAACTGATAAATACACTAGTGATGAGTGGTGTGAATTAATTATTAATTAATTCACTAATTATTAACTCATAAATCAACTAAAGAATACATCAGTTAACTGCAATGCATGGACAGTTCAGTGGAGAACAGTGTTAGAGGTGGGTGAAAGGGTGAGTCTACTATCAGTTGTGACTATAGCTGTGCATGGGATTTGCACACACATTGATTGAGATTGCCAATGAGGATTGCGCAGTACAAGCCAGTGGGATTTGAACTTGGATCTCATCATTATTCATCTTGGATTGCGCAGTAGAGGCAGGCAGACTTGTGGAGGAGATTTGAACCTGTGACTTGTTCATCTTTCGTGCTAGTTTGTGTGTAGCATGTGAGATAGTGTTGAGAGCTGTGAGAGCTTTGTGCTATGTATTGTTACATGTTCTCTATCATTATAATATACAGATAGTTGGGGGTTTTAAGCTATATTCTTTCCCCATTACATATTGTGTTATATGTGTGCTTGATTATGTTTTAAGTGCGCATGCGACTGTTTCTATTTCCGCATATTGATGATCAATTGTAGAAGAGGTTATGTATTATGCATGAAGCTTAAATAGTGTGTAATCAGGATAATCTCGGTGAATAATTCAGCAAATTATTCAAATTTCTACAAAAGGAGTCCTACTAAGGAGCCTTGTCAGTGAGTGCGACTAAGGAGCCTCAAATTTACCTAGTTACAATAGCCTTCCATAAGATTATCGGGATCCTACTAAGGAGCCTTGTCAGTGAGAGCGCTACTGACCCAACTTAACCTTTTCCTATATTGCCCACTACCTCCTACTTACCGCTACCACTTCACGCCCCAGGAATAAGCAAGAAAACAAGCCACAGTAACAGATTAGCACTAATAACTTAGACAGAGGGAAGAGGACCAAGGTACGAAATACAGGAAGGAGAAAAGGCTGGGAATGACCAGTAATCAATTTACCTAGGTTTTATTTTCATAGCGCGTTCATCGAAGCTTCCCTATCATGGAAGTGGTCTCTGGTAAGGGTCACGTCTGGTCGGGTCAGTAGCTTACAACCTGATAGGTAAAGCCTGGGATAGATGCTACTTGAAATATCGCTCTCGCTTTCCTGGATTATTAGGTGGGGGGATTACACTGGCCCCTGATTGAATTTGACCGATGGGAACTGCTGGGACAACATCAGTCTGAGAAGATTACAGGGAGCCATGTTAAAGAGGGGATACATAGTGGATCAGCAGATTACAACTGCAGAATAAGCGTCAATGTGGAAATATAGGTGCAATGTGGACGTAGACCAGAAAGAAATAGGAGCGTTTGACAAGCTTTGCCAAGAAAGAAACATATTGGGTAGAAGAGAACCAGCGAGAGAGCTTTCAATAAGTTAAAAGCAGTACCCATAACAGCACACAGTAGAGCAGAGTAGAGCACATAGGTTAGTTAGTCAGTTAGTTAGTGTCAGGTTCATCAGAGAGAAGAGAACGGATCATTGTTAGTGCGAGAAGCTTAGCCTGGAACCCTAGGACAACTTGGAAGCCGCTGGGAGCCGTGCCATACTACTACTTAAGGATAGTATAGATAGATATAGATAGGAGGGTGGAGCTTTCTCTAAGGATTTTATATATTTACATTCAGGCACTCCATCGTGCTTTGATCTAGACCATCTTAGGAAAGATCAGAAGGAGGGTCACATAAGGAGGATCATAAGGATCAGTAAGGAAAGATCAGAAGATAAGAAATATCACAGAAGGTGCGCATCCTAATCCGCTTGAGCCGAAAGCTGCGCCTATGCTACTGCCCGCCTTGCTTCACATCACAGGAAGAAGATAAAGAACACCGCTTCAGTTGGGATTAGCACTGGTAACAGAGACAGAGGACCAGGGTACCAAATAAGGAGCAAAGGTTGGAAATCAATGGACATTAATTGTTTCAGGTTGTTGGTTAGGAGCGTTCATCAAAATTTTTCCTTTCTTGGAAGGTCTGGTAAGGGAATGTAGTCAGGTCAGGTCTGGTATAGTCTCTGGTCAAGTGTTGAATAGTTACCCTTGCGCCCTACTCCAAAAGGAGGACATAAGCTTCGAACTGGATATGGTGGTGGTACTCTCAATGACTTTTACTCGATGCCAGTAAGCCAATACCCGTGACCTACCAGGATCTGGATCTATGGTTTTATCCTGATACCGATTACCAGTTCATCCCTCAGCCTACGACGTACATAAACCCTCACCTTCTCAAAGCTTTTAGCCCTTCCCTCCTAAGACTTTGACCTTTCACCTTTGTCGGAGATTATTACCTATCTAGCCAATATCCCTATACCTACGGTGTAGAGACTAGATTCCCCTCTAGCGGAGCTTATTTCACTTTTCACTTCTATTTTACCCCTTCCCCCCATTGGATTTTTCCTCCACAGGGAGGGGAATCATCAATGGGCATACTCAATGGGGGGAATAAGACACAAGGAGGGGAACTAATCCAAGGGAAATAATCCATGGGACAGAGGCCATTTGACTAGCCAAGCAGCTGAGAAGCCACAGCGGATTAGTCGAGCAGCCCATGAGCCCAACCGAGTATCTAAGCCAATTCAATCAGCCGAGTAGCCAAGCCCGGTATTCCATCACACCCCTTATCCCAGGCGAGTAGAGAGAGTAGCCCTAGTAGAGTGGCCAAGTAGATAAAGAGTAGCCAAGCCGAGTAGCCCAACCGAGCAACCCAATCGTGCATCCCAACCCAGGTACGATCTATTGTTCTGTATTGATAAGTGAGGTAGGCATCGAGGTTGAGGGTAGAGAGGGTCAAGTTCGAGGGCTATGTTTGGCAAGGGGGTTTTCAAGGGTTGTTGGTTTGCTGCTTTCTTTTGGTTTGCTGACAAGATCAAATATCTCATCAAGTAGGTGAGACTGTGGCCTTGAGGTTATATCACCTGCCTAGGTTTGTTTAGCATAAGTGAGATCTATTGGGCAAGCAACAATCAACTACTATTGGGTATCATGTGTCAGCTTTCACCAGTCCCAGTCGATCTCTCTTTCCCAACCAAGAAAATAACTCAATATAGCAAGAAAGGAGCACATAGGTAATCCCACACCGATTCATTTCTTCTTCCAACCCACCTCTTCAAGCAGCCCATGGTGGTAAGGATGCCCCGCTAGCCCATTTATCCTTCTCCCAACTAGCAGGACCAGGCCACCAGCCAGTCTCGTTTCATTTGTCTCGCCACACATTCCTATCAAAATGTCCTAGCAACACTGACCAGCTTCGTTGGGTTCTTTCGTCAAGCCCTACAGTAAAAACTACTAGCCACCCAGGTCTTACTGTATGGATGAGCACTATGAACTTCCTTCCAGTTGTGTCCTTACAGTATAAACACTTGTTGCGTGCCGTAAGCTCTTCCAGGACTGCCTGAAGCTGTAAGAACTACTAGGTGTATGGAAACTGCTTGAAGCTCCATGCACTATAGACTGCCATACGGAGTCTTAGTCTTAGCCATTGCCTTAGCATTAGTGTAGAAGAATAAATAGAAGTTCTATCTAGATTGAAATCTCTCTAGTTACCGAAAGGAATATTCTTATATATGTAATTATGAATTCATTCGTTATATACGTAGTTACGCCAACCAACCACTATTACTAATTTGGAAGGGATGGTTGGCTTTCTTTCTAGTTGACTAACTGACTGACAAGAACTTCAATAGTTGGCTTAAAAGTGGGAATTTCACTAATGAAACTTGGCATTGCCCATCTAGAGTCATATGAAATATTATTATGAGATTCTATTCTTATATGGAAGAATCAATATCTTATCCAGGAACAACAACCCTCTATAGGCGCTTGCGTAGGCCTAGTAGGGAATCACTATTCATATGGTGAGGGAAACTCCGAAAGCTTGATTCGGGAAACTATGGTTAGACAGCCTATGGAGGAATATCTTATCCAGGAACAACAAACCCTAGATATGATGGATGGAATGATGGAGCTTGGACTCATTCGCTTGGTTGAGTGAGTTGGGCATAATATATATGCTTGATTGTTGTTTGATTGATGGGAGTGGTAGTAGCGGTAATAGCGGTGTTATGGGCTGGGTACTTCTGGCATCAGCCTAAGAGAGATAGGCTGGGTGGGAAAGAGATGAAAAGTGTTTGTGAGAAGTTGGCTATCTACCAAGGATAATAAGGAAAAATAGGAGCTCAAAGTGAAAAAATCTCCGCCAAGGGATAGACCAAAAACTAGGAGTGAAAGATGTTCAAAGTGCTGCCAAGGAAAGATGAGAAAACAGGAAGTAAAAGTGAACTAAGTGCCACCAAGGGAAACAAGTAAAAATAGAAGAGAAAAATGTTCAAAGTGCCGCCAAGGGGAACAAACAGAGAAGTACGGTGATTGGATTCGAGAGAGCGTAATTACATATATAATATATCTCATTCCTCTCTCTTATGGTCGAGCAACCTTACTAACCTATTTATTTTTCTATTTTATTTCAATTAACAAATGAAAGAAGATTCAAAAGTATCAAAGCTTTACTTATATATAGAGGGAATATATTATTGAATTGTAAGAATAGGTATTAGGTATTCTATAGGGAGGGAATATTATTGCTCCTCTTCATATTCTTTTGTCTTCTCTCTATTAGTAGGTAGTAGGATCTATTCTTTCAGTAATTGTTTCTATTGTTGACAAACTCTTACTATTGTTGAATTACAATGATATTAGACTTTAACTCATACTTTTCATATATTACACTAGCCTTAGACTCTACTTATAATACCGTGTGGAACTACAACTATACTACTTGAGTGAAACTTATATCCTCAATCTACTAGACTTCACTTTATAGCTTAACCAAGCTTACTAGTTATTATTACACACAACTATGAAAAAATCATCAGGGGTCAGGATAGAACCTCAACTACTCACCTACTTTAGATATCTTCTTCAAACAATAAACCTCCATCAACTCTAGGAATAAATACTACCTGGCCAGCGCTATCATCTCTTCCTATCACAAATCAACAATAACTATAGCCTATTACAGGACACCAAGGGTTGAACCGAAACAACTATTCTCATTAGGCAAAGTAACAATAAGTCTACCTGCTCAAGAGGGAAACAAGGTGACTAGAACTAAGCAACCTCACTCTATCAAGGCAAGGAAAAGGATAATACCCTCATACTAGCAGATTGATTTGGTCACGTAACCTAAATAAGATACTTGTACTACCAGGTCTAACACATAGATTTGGAAAGAGAATGTGGAATAACTTCCCTACTCAATTAGATACTTGCAGCCAGTATATATGACTTTTATACACTTATACCAGAACCGAGAGATATTTCATGATTAGAAGCAGAACCATTAGGAACAAAACAATGGATATGGGAGGAGGAGTCTATTTCTCTAAGTGCCACCTACTATTGAACTAGTCAGCACATATGGTATCATCATGCCCCAAATACTACCTATTCACGTACCCACCTTTGACACCTGTTCCTCCACATTTGATACGTGACCCATACATAGTTGAACCATTCCCATCTCACTAAGGTTTATAAGAAGGCTATATTGGCAAAATTATACCTTGGATCATATCAGGTGTAATTAGGCAATCAATCTTCCATTTTACACCTTTCAAACGTACTCATTCATAAGGAAGCAACATTAGTCAAATCAGGACCGGGACATTCTAGATAATACTTCTCAATCTCCACAGAGCTACACTATTGCCTATGCTAGCTACTCGGTAAATAATCAACACTACTAAACACTACTAAGTACACTACCTAACCAAATCTGAACCCAGCGGAAACTAACCAACCAATCTACGGAGACCAGAAAGACCAAGCTCTCTAATCAAGCAGTGAACAGGTCAAGGTGTACACGCAGTAATTATATTTATGATAAAGCCTAGGTTATAAAGATTATCACCCTACCAACTACCACAAACAATTCTAGCTACTTATGCCACCATTATCACTTACTCCTATGCAGTCACAACTTGCTTCTAGCCACTAAACAAGTCTAGGTTGCCACACCTATATTTATAGGGATTCCCTTACAGACTCCATCATATGATCGATCTACCATTTGTGTGCCTTTGCATTAGCCTCTATCATACCCTATTGTAGTCCTATATGGATTATCACCACAATTCCTTTCATTAACTACTATTACTATAGCTTGAACCTTATTATTTACACCTTAACATACCATAGAGGGGTATCCCACATCATATGCATAGGCTCCACCATTCTAGCCTACTATCCTTTATAAGAGAGTGATTGGTGTCTTATAACAGCCTACCATACCATATAAGAAAACCCCTGTTTAGCAACCATTGATGGTCCCACCATGTCAGTTGTAGCCCACATAGTCTAAAAATTTACCCCCAATATATAGCATACTTTAGCAACCATAGTCCATACTAGTATCTAAGGATCCTTTCCAATCATTATTGAAGAAGTTATATACCATCATCACCTAGTCATAGTAACAAAATGTCTAAACATAGACGCCTCCTGTCCCACAAAGGCAACACACTTTAGAACAACAACTACCACCTACTACTTAACCTATTAGCACTCTTATCATATAGCTTGCTCCTACTTCTAAAACTCTCTATTAGCTTGGGACGATCCCATAATTGATTCAACATTTCCTATCACATTAGACATAATAAGCCCCACTATACTATCATGTGTTCTTAAACAACTAGGGGACTATACCATGCTTGCCAATATACACTCCTACATCACAACCCATGTTGTAGCCACAATTGGGTCACATTACTAGATAATATTTCCAATCCCCCCCTTATTATTCATATTATTTGGAATAGGGTGCTGAAGAGCCTGCTGACCAGAATCTCGGGCCCACGAGTCCATGGGCTTCTAGGCTGAGATAGTTGTGTTCATAATAAACCGACCCTGCACAAAACCTATATGCTCCTGTCGAACAACCGTCCTGGACACAGAGCGGATACAAAGAGCCACTGCTTTAGCCAGGATTTGATAAACAACACTGAGCAAGGTAATAGGCCTCCAACCCCGAATGGTATCCCTAACCGCATTCTTCAGAATAACCTTGATAAGACCCTGGTTAATAGATTTGGTTCAAACTCCAGAGGATGTGCAAAGAGAACTTCTCTCCTTCCACTACCAATATCCTTCCTTAAGTAACTGCATGACCTATATGTCCTTGCAATACCTTTATGTCTTTCCTTCCAACCCAACCTATCTTTCCTTCTGTTGGCTGGATAAATCGTTCTTGCGGACAAGACCAATCTCCCTTGTACTAAAAGTATCTAGCAACAAACAGCCAAATAGACTAGTCTTTCTCTAAGCATGTAAGGTTTACAAAAGCTCTATAGAGGTGTAAAAGACTTACCGTATGTCCAGCGCTTGTTTGAAGTCATTGTTGTCCCTCGTGCACTTGAAGGAGTTTTCCTCGTAAACCTGCAGTCACAAACAAGCAAAATATTACATAGCACCTGTATAGAAATAATCATAAACCATGCTTATCATAGTGATCAAGGAATCTATGAAATAAAGCATTAACTAACATCTTATTGAGAAAAATGAGTATATTTGTATTAATTTCAAAAGAAGGAAAACCTTACAACCTGAGCCTTGATGTTGCACAGGCCTTCCTGGGGTTCGAAGCAGGAGTCTCCTCTACTTTGATAAGCTCTGCACTCCTCCAACCAAGACAAGTAGAGGTATGTAATCTCTCCTCACAAAAGTCTTAGTCAACTGAGTCTAAATCTCAACAGCACTTAACCTCAAATCTTCTTAAGCTTGACCTCTAATCCTCAATCTCCCAAAATCTCAATCTCCAAAATCTAACCATTTGAGGCTACCCAATGCCTCCTTTTATAGAGCAGATGAGGAGGTTAGGATTCCACCTTTGAAGGGATAGAATCCTCCTTCAAAGGGATAGACTCCTCACATCAAGGAATTAGTTCCTTAAGGTGAGGGATACATGCACCTTATCAAAGCGTACTCATCCCCAAAAATTCTCATCTAGAACCTTCTAGAATTGACCTCAAACCACTTTTTTGACTTTACTTTCTCACCTTTTTTACTTTGAGGAGGGTACGTAGGCATTGCAAAGGAAAACTGCATTCTAGAATGCAGGTAAGCAGTGTATTACCTGCATACCCAAGCTAGGAACGCAGGCAGGCTTCATGTTACCTGTGTACCCAAAGTTTCAGAGATTTTTAGGGTTTTTCCTCCTGTTTTAGGGCTTGACATGAGGAGTAAAGGTTGTAAGACTTGCAGAGGAGGCATGTATGAGTGTTAATGAGCTCATACAATCAGCAGAATGTCAAGGTGACAGTTTTTAGTGTAACAGATTGCCCCCTAAAGTGCGAAGTCTGGAATAGATGAAGATGAAGTCTGTCATATATGAAGAGTGAAGTACTTTATCATTTCAAGGATCATCCTATGGACACCCCAGTCGGAACCTGTAAAAAAATTCAATGCAAAATATATATATGTAATCATATCATCGCTGAGGTAGGCATTCCCATACTCAGATCAAAAACTAACTAAACTTGTTCTGATACAGAAATGATTTTAATATTACATCAATAGTGTAGACATAGCATGGGCGCAGCCATCTGTAATGAATAGTCTACTGTATAATAATAAAACTCCTCGCAGCCTGGATGGTGGAAACTAGATCCAGGGTCTTGATTTCCACATCTCGAACTAGTACGATTCTATCCATGTGAATAAATGTGTTGAAGTCGAACATGGTAGAAACCACTTGATTACCAGTCAATGATGTGAAATGTTAACAAGTGTGAGAGTAACCACCAGTAATGTCAATGGCTCTCAAAGTACTCAGTACAATCCATGAAATGTGAATGAATGAGCTGAAGTCGAACATCTCACGGAATCATTCGATCGAAGGTCAATGATGCAACCTGTCGTCGAAGGCAAGAAACCTGCCATTGAGGCATGCAGATTTCAAGGTACTGATGATTTCTAGATCAACTTCCTAGATAATGAGCTGTCGTCGATAGAAAGTGATCCGTCGTAGGCAAGCCCACAACACGAAATCATAGATCAAGTTTTGAAGAAATATATTGGCAAGGACTGACTCAGGGATGGTCAAAATGGAAGACAAATATTTCACAAATGAATGGTTTGTTTGAACTGTCCTCTTGAACACATAACGACACTGCAGATGGTTTGGTGACAATTGACCCAAAGCTAATACCCAGAAACCGGCTGAAGACTTTCAATATGGTTTGATTAACTGTTAGGCAAAGGATTTCCCAACCCAGGTGAACAAAAAGTGTCGTGTTCAAGAGTGGTTAACGGTTTTCCGAATAATCAAAATGTAACAAACATGTTTGTTTTTCTCTCTTTTCCCCCACCATTTCTGGCAAGTACCTCTTTATTTTTGACAAGCTTGAGGAGGATAACATTTGCTTGTTTATAAGCTCATCCTTCGAATGAGTCCAACTTAGTTTAAGATTGAACCCTAAGAAGGAGTGGTTCGTTCCTATTTAAAAATTGAACAAGTCCTTTATTGTTAAATTTTAACGAGTCCAGTATAGGAGAAACTCGGTGTTTTTCAATTTTAGGGAGTGAGAAGAAAAACTTAAGAAAACTCCGTGGGTGTACTTTTTCATAAATTTAGTCTCTCGAGCCCAAAAAAGGATAAAATAATGCGGGAGAGAACTCTATTGACCATAATTAGTCAACGTATACCTTTTTCGTAAATAGTCCATTTCAGTCCGTAAAAGGGGTAAACTTATACTGAAGGGACGACTGTTCATTTACTTTAACGAGTTCGAATAGTCAAGTACTCGGCAATCTTTTCATATTTAGAGAGTCTGAAAAGGGCTTAAAAGAGGACTCCAAAGTTTCTCTTTTTCGGTAAGTTTTAACGAGTTCGAAAAAGGGATAAAAATGTACTCATGGTTTTCTCTTTTTCGTAAGTTTTAACGAGTTCGAAAAAGGGATAAAAATGTACTCCTGTGGCCGAATTTCAATTTAATTAACGAGCAGGAAAAGACGGAAAGAACTCGGCATTTTCATGTTTTTTACGAGAATGAAAGATAGCAAAATAATCTCGAGATTTTCATGAGTTTAACGAGTCTTGAAAATAACCGAAATTGACTCAAGATAGGTTTCATTTTTATAAAAGCTTGAAACAGAGAAAAACTATGCTTCAAAGTGGTTTCATTTTTACACAAGCTTGAAACAGAGAGAAAACTGTGCTTGATGCCCCCTAAGCGTAACTGCTAGAGTGCATGCCCCCCAGCTTCATTTCATTCAACTAAGTACACTACTGGTAATTAATAGCTGGATGGAATGAAGGTTCATTTATGAGATCATATGAAAGACCCGACCTAAAACTGTAAGAAAATTATGCAAAAATTGAAATAACTAACCTAAATATACAACTTAACATTTATGAGATCTAGTCAAAGACTCGACTCAATTAGGGGAGGATTTGTTTCATTTTTTAACGAGCTTGACACAGGAAAAGAACTATGCTCATGGCAACGTGTTTCATTTTTTAACGAGGTTGACATAGTAAAAGGAAATTTCCTCGTATCTACTTTCTACAATCTACCTATATAACCTACTTATTCATTTTTAATGAGGTTGACACAAGAAAAGAACTGTCCTCATACCTGATTCATTTTTTAACAAGGTTGACTCAATAAAAGGAACTATCCTCTGACCAACTAATTCATTTTTTAACGAGGTTGACACAGGAAAATAACCGTCCTCATACTTGATTCATTTTTTAACGAGGTTGACTCAGTAACAGGAACTATCCTCAGAAACTACTTATTTCTAATCTATCAATATACTCAATACAATCTACCTACTGATTCATTTTTTAATGAGGTTGACATAGGAAAATAACTGTCCTCATGGAAGCTTGTTTCATTTTTTAAACGAGCTTGACACAAGAAAAGGAACTATGCTCTCGACTAACTAATTCATTTTTTAACGAGGTTGACACAGTAAGAGGAACTTTCCTCGAACCAACTAATTCATTTTTTAACGAGGTTGACACAGGAAAATAACTTTCCTCGGACTCTTGATCATGGCTTCCAACTGGAAGAAACACATGTCAATGGACACACCTTGATCATGGCTTCCAAGAGGTCTTCATCAGATGGAAGAACAATTCCTTGGAAGGAACACATGTCAAGGGACTCAAAAGGGATAATAACATCACGTTCAAATAGTAAGACTGTGGAGATCAATGTCGTTCAGGCCAATCCTACGGAAAAATCCTACGAAGGGAAGAAGAAGGGCAAAGGAAAATCCAAATCCGAAGCCCCAAAACTAGAGTCTTCTAAACCTCATGCTGACGATGGTTCCCAATGCAAACTAAAGTACCCCTCCCTTATCTGTGAAGGAGATCATTATACCAAAGATTGTCCCCAACGATCTGAAGTTAGTCAACTTCTGAAAGGCTCCATAGGGACTCCGACAGTTCTCAAAGAACCATTCCCGTCTCAGCAGACCTAGATGGTTGAGCAGCCTTCACCATCTTCACCATTTAGGTCCCAAGTTTTTATGTTGAATGGTGTTACACCTGTTTAGATTGCTATGCGCTCAAAGGATTATGCTGGATCATGCCAGACAGCTGGGAAGGAAGTCGTTGATGACCCACCTCCCCCACCCGTCTCTGGTCCTTTAGAAATTGAGAAGCCCAGCGCTAAACCTGTTGTGAGGCCACCTTCTAAGGGTGTTCTGCAATGTCTATGTTGGAAGTGCTTCAAAGTTTCCCATCACAACAGAAATATATGTTGTCCGCAATCGGTGGAATTGATCTCGCCGATTCTAGTCTTCTCACCTCTGACCTAGAAAATTTTGTCCCCCGACTTTCGCATCAAATTTCTCTCGTTATACAAGTCGGGATCAACGACCTCAACATCCACAGAGTCATTGTGGATGAAGGTGCTTCCACCTGTGTTACGTCATCTGCCTGTTGAGGCCATTGGCTCTCCAACTCTTACTTCATCTCCCAATGCCCTAAAGGCATTTGATGGTCGGGAATCAAAATCCCTGGGTGTTCTCGAGAGTTTACCGATCACGTTACAGGGTAAGACAGTCAACGTAGAAGTAGAAGTGGTTGACGCTAAACTCAACTAAAATCTCGTTCTTGGTCGCAGATGGACTCACGCCATGCTATGCGTTCCGTCCACCCTCTTCTGGCTTCTAAAGTTTTTTTATGAGGGCAAAATTATCACTGTTGATCAGTTGTCTTTCTTCAACTCATCCTCCGAGAACAACGTACCTTACGTGGATCAGATCCCCAATCCCCCCCGAGAGTGTAGGACCCCGTCCTCATCGGTATTTTTCCCGCGCCACCACCGCACACCATTCAAGTTAACATGATCTCTAGGTCAGACGACCCTTGGATCATCCCTTCGCCTGAATAGCTGACTTCTTTTAGAGAGTCGATGCCTTTGACTCCAGTTGAGATCAATTATTGCGAGATCGTCGCTGCATCTGATCCTCCTCACTCTGATCATGCTACTTTGAGCATGGCTTTAGATGTATATTCTCAATCCCCTTGGCTTGGCGATGCGAATTCACCGGATCCTTTAAGAGAAGTCTTCCCTTCTGATGAAGCTATCATTGAAACGATGTCTCTTGAAGATCTACCATCCAGCGATGGACATGATCGTTCCTCGTTCATGCCCGGCCTGGGGGCAATGTCTGATTGTCTAGAGCGCTTCGCATCTCAGGTTCCCACCCCGCCTCTTCAAACACCGATATTGACTCATGAGGTCCTTTCGGAGGAAAATCTGAGTAATATCACTCAAACCATGCCTATCGACATCTCCTTCAAACCGGGGGTAGTCGAGAACATTCACGTAGGATTTACTTGTTCTCCTGAAGAGATTCAAGTATACACGAGACTTTTTCACGAATTCAGAGATGTTTTCGCATGGTCCTATGAAGAGATGCCTCGGATTGATCCCAATATAGTCGTGCATCAGATTCCCACCTAATGTTACACAGTAATTTTTCACCGTCCCTACAATCCCCCATCCCGCACATTGGAGGGCATTTTCCGTGACCTGTGAGCAGTGACATCACCTGAAACCACTTTCATGGCATCCCCCTTGACAAGGAAACTCATCATGTTTTGTCGTTTTTGTAACTAGAAACCTGCGTCACTACATGTCTGATTGTTGCTAGACCCGATCTGGGCTAGTAGGGATCGCCTCTGTCCGCAGAGGGGATTTACCTCTCCAACAAACTGGCGACTCCGGGCGGGCCTCTCTGGGCCAACGTCTGCATACATATAGGATTGTTTGTTAGAAAAGGCATGTATCACAAAAAATCATAAATACATAAAATCAAAAAGAGTCTTAACTAGCTCCTCATCCCAATCATCGCCCTCTGGGAGTGGAAGATCTGGGTCTCCCGTGAAGTCTGTACCGGCATAGGGCCAGTCCTCTACGACGATCAGTTATCGCCGAAGCCATGCAAAGAACTCGGGCCTCCATGACATTTGTTGGCCCCCTCCTGATCTGGGCATGAGTGCTGCCCATTGAGCTATCTGTGGCTCTCTCAACGGTGGATCGGCGACTATCGCCCCCTGGCCCTGGAATATTGGTAACCGTTCGAGAATGAACGATACCAAGATAGATCCGTACCCAAACTGCTTCAGTTTTGCCTTCTTACACTTCATCAACTGTCGTTTGATGTTCATTGTTACAGTAGTGGCCCAATCGAATAGTGTCAAGTTCATGCATTCAGATGCTAAGAGGAGTTGTGCTTTAGTAGCCTCATGCGGCGCCTGCGAGAGGTATGTGCAGAAATGTACGAAACTCATGCGTCAGCATCTACGCCCAGTGCATCCCTGGAAAGCCGCAACTATAAAGGCAAAAGTTGAAAAACTTCTTAATGCGGGCTTTATCTATCCAATTCCCCTCACATAATGGGTTTCTAATATTGTCCCTATAGATAAGAAGTAGGCCACTATACAGGTCTGTGTTGACTACCAAGACATCAATCGGGCCTATCCTAAGGACAATTACCCGACTCCCTTTATAGATCAAATCATCGATGAATGCGCGGGGAGTGAGATTTATTCCCTTATGGACAATTTCTCGAGTTACAATCAAATTAATATTTTACCCGATGATCAACATAAGACTGCCTTTATCTGTCCGTGGGGTACTTTCACTTACAAAAAGCTCCCGTTCGGCTTGAAAAACGTTGGGGCTACCTTCCAGCGTGCTATGTCCTATTCTTTCCATGACATACGTCATATTGTTCAGGCGTATCTGGATGATTTGCTGGCCCATTTACCTTGGCATGAGGACCATCCTGAACACCTCCACCAGATTTTCCTCCATTGCAAACGTTACAATATTAAGCTCAATCCTCACAAGTGCGTCTTCTGCGTAGATTCTGGTCGTCTTTTGGGATTCATCGTCTCCAAAGACAGAATTCGCCTTGACCCTCTCAAGGTCGAGGCTATCATTAACCTCCCATCCCCATCCTCGTTACATCAACTGTAGAGTCTACAGGGGAAATACAACTTCTTACATTGCTTTATTCCGAACTATGCAGAAGTGGCCAAGGGGTTCATGCGACTTTTGAAAGAGGACGTTCCCTTCCATTGGGATGAGATTTCCCAGCAATCCTTCGATAATCTTAAAACATTGCTCGTCAACGATCCGTTAATATGTCCTCCCAACTATCATCACAATTTTACCCTTTATTTGGTCGTTGCGTTTAGCACGATAGCTATGGTTCTAGTACAGGATGACGACAACGGGAATGAACATGTAGTTTACTATCTGCCTCGGAATCTTCTCGACACTGAAACGTGCTATGCCCACGTCGAGAATTTGGCGCTTGCTGTAGTTCAGGCCGTTCAGCAGTTCCGCCATTACATCCTGTTGCGTACAGTAACCATGGTTTCTGACTAAAACCCCATGACATACATCGTGTCTCGACAATTGCTGGGGGGCAAGTACTCGAAATGGATTTTCATCCTTCAAGAGTTCGATTTAGAGTCCACCACTGCTAAATCGATGAAATCATTGGTTTTTACTGATCTTATTTGCTCTCTCCCGACAAACTCCATTCCATCCCAATCTGAGGATCATATTCCGGATGAAACACTATTTCTTATCAGCACTCGTGACCCATGGTACGGTGACATCATCGTGTACCTTCAAACATCCATGTTCCAGTCCGAGTTGACCAAAGATGCTCGACATCGTATTCGACATCAATCTCAACCCTACCGCATTGTCGGAGATACCTTGTATCGAGTCGGAGTTGATTCTGTGGTCCGCTACTGCTTGACCCTGGAAGAGGCTGAGAAAGTCTTGAATGACTGTCACAGTGGCGCCTATGGCGGTCACATGTCCGGATATGCCACCGCCCAGAAGATTTTGCGGGCGAGTTACTTTTGGCCATCTATATTCAAACACTGTATAGTTGCAGTTCGAAAATGTCATACGTGCCAGGTCTTTCAGCGCAAGATGCGTGTGCCACCCCTACCCTTGCATCATGTCATTACCGTAGGCCCTTTTGCTAAATGGGGCATAGATTTTATGACATGTAACCCTCACTCGGCCGGGGGGCATGCTTATATAATCATTGTCGTGGACTACTTCACTAAGTGGGTCGAGGCGATGCCTACATTAGCTGCCGACGGTAAGACAGTCGCTCAACTCATTTTCAACCATGTTATTACACGTTTCGGAGTTCCTCAAGCCATTTTCACCTATCATGGCACTCATTTTCGGGATTACATGATGGCAAACCTGACATCAAAGTTGGGCTTACGCCATGATAGCTCAACGACATACTACCCCCAGGTGAATGGCTAGGTTGAGGCCGTGAACAAGGTACTAGTCACGATGCTTCAACGAACGATTGGTATTCACAAGTCCAATTGGCATCTCCAATTGTTCTTAGCTCTCTGGGCCTATCGAACGTCAATAAAGAGCGCGACCAGATTCACACCTTTCCAGTTGGTGTATGGTATGGAAGCGACTCTCCTAGTTGAATGTGAAATTCCTTCTCTAAAGTTGGTTGTGGAATTATTTCCTGACACTTCTCCGAAGGAAGAACGTCTCATGTATCTGGAACGACTGGATGAAACCCACCACTTGGATGCCTTGGTTATTGAGGCACAGAAAAAGCGGGTTAAAGCCCATTTTGATCAATCGGTTTCTCCACGTTCTTTCATTGAAGGGGACCTCATCCTCCTATATGACCAAGCACATGATAAACTTGGAGCGAGCAAATTCCAGCCCATGTGGCATGGATCCTATATCGTCAAGCGAGTATTAAAAAATGGGGCCTATGAGCTAATCGATTATGAAGGTATTCCTCTGGCGTAGCCTAGAAATGGGTTGTACCTCAAGAAGTACTACGCTTGAATTATTCTTGTGTGGTGTGTGTACATAAGTGAGTGTGTTCATTTTCGTGCATGTGTGGTGTGGTGTGCTTTGTAAGCGTCTTTCTGCTGATTGGGTCTTCCTGATTGTGCATATTTCTATTACTCCTTTTTTTCGTTTCGCGGATGGTGCCTCCCGCAGTACCAAGAATCTGTCCTCGGCAGCCTGGGTAATCTAAAATCCTGCTGGTGAGTTGGTCAATTTACAAGGTGTTTGTCTAGGGCCTACCACAAATAATGTCGCGGAGTATAGTGTCATTTTGGAATTATTGAACAAGGCCGTTAACCTCGGTATTCGTGCATTACTTGTATATCTGGACTCACAGCTTGTAGTGTTGCAACTCAATGGTCATTATTCAATTAGGAACCCATCCATTTTACGAATGTATCTACGTATTCATTTACTGGAAAGAAATTTTGATTACATTACATATCAACACATACCCAAACACATGAATGTGTTAACAGATGAAGTAGCTAATATGGTTTTAGATAGACATTTACGCAACTTGTAAAAAAATCATCATATGTAAAAAGATCCATCCGGAAATATATATATATATGTCGAATGGTTTGCAGTTTTTGTACATCACATAAAACCAAAAAATATACATGTTTGTTTTAATAATAGTTGGAGACAACATGTCTCTCAAAAATGTGCAAATGAAAATCCCTAGATGACTTATCAGCATGGTGCTCGTGGTAGCATGTCACCACCCGCACCAGTCGCCTCAGTAAACGATGAAGGAGACTAGGCACCCCCACAGTGTCCCTCTGATAAGCCAATGGGACGTCTGCTAGGTGAGCATAATCTAGGATCCCCCGGGCAATTCCCTCCAAATTCTGGACTAGCTCACTCCCCTCGCCACCCTCAGCTTGAGGATCATGTGCGAGAGGGGTCCTCCGTGCGATGGGAAACATCCCAGCGGGCCTCTCTGGGCCAAAGTCTGCATACATATAGGATTGTTTGTTAGAATAGGCATGTATCACAAAAAAATCATAAATACATAAAATCAAAAAGAGTCTTACCTAGCTCCTCATCCCAGTCAACCCCCTCTGGGAGTGGAAGATCTGGGTCTCCCGTGAAGTCTGTACCGGCATAAAGCCAGTCCTCTAAAATTATCAGTTGTCGCCGGAGCCATGCAAAGAACTCGAGCCTCCATGAAATTTGTTGGCCCCCTCCTGATCTGGGCATGAGTGCTGCCCATCGAGCCATCTGTGGCTCTCTCCACGGTGGATCAGCAACTATCGCCCCCTGGCCCTGGAAGATTGGTAATCGTTCAAGGATGAACAATACCAAGATAGATCCGTACCCAAACTGCTTCAGTTTGGCCTTCTTACACTTCGTCAACTGTCATTTGATTTTCATTGTTACGGCAGTGGCCCAATCGAATAGTGTCGGGTTCATGCATTCTGATGCTAAGAGGAGTTGTGCTTTAGTAGCCTCATGTAGCACCTACGACCCCGTAGCCCGAGTAATGGTATGGAGCACCACCCTGAGTGCTAGATCGGGGACCGTGTGGATATCAACCTTCCCACTTCCTGATCCTGTTCTTGCCCCTGGGCACACTCTTTCCATCACCATTGCCATTTTCTCACCAGATGGCCTAGTACTTGTCAAGATTGGAACTTGACCTCTGCGGGACAATCCAGTTATGAAATAAACGTTGGATAATTCGAGTTCCAACACTTAGTCTCAAAGCTTGAACTTTTCTTCGTTCTCGTCCCAAATACTGATCAAATACTACAATAACTCGGGTTGTGCCCTCAAACATGGTGTTAAGAAGAACTTTTTTAGACTGCAGTTTCGGAGAGCGTTCATGCATGCTTCATTCTCCATGGCCATTTCATCTTCTTCACTATGCTCCCTTTCTTTCCACTCGATCACGATTGTGGCCATGTATCTACACCAAAATGGTCATAAACACCTCATTAGATCCCTTGGACACTCAGAAATCCAACTGATTGGTTCAATTTTTGTAAATATTGAGCGGAATTTTAGGTTGCGCCATTGGCACGACTGTTTTTCTAACAGTCGCGCCAACTGGCGTGACCCCTTTGCAAAAAGGAGCCAATTGAAGTGGGCCCGTGCCCGATACCCGCACCAATTGGCCGAGCCCTAAAATTGCAAAGGTCCCCTTAGGGATCCAAAAACACAATGGAATTCTATAAAAAATGAATTAAAACAAAGCTAAGGAGAGCACCTCTTACCTAGAATGAACGAGAACTGAAATGACATACTGGATCGACCACAATCGCCGCCGCAATTTTGCACAATAAAAACTCACTGTTGCTCTCACAAGAGGTAAAAAGTAAAAGTGAATATGCTTTTACTATTTTTAGCATATTTATAACTTTTGAAAGTCAAATTAGGTTTTGAAGGTCATTTTTCCAATATTTTATTATATTTTGTCGAAAATTGGGTTTTACACTCGCTTTCATGTGCAACAACAGGTTTTCGCGCAGCTTGGACGACGATACGAGCTGTATTTTATACTTTTTCGGACTCGGTAAAAACACGAAAAAGTCATCTCCGGAGTCATATTTCAGCTATTTTCTGACTCTCTAAACATGAAAAGATTGTTGAGTTGCTTGTCATTTTGATCTCGTTAAATTGGCTGCGAAACGACATCTACCCAGTATACGTTTACCCATTTTTCGGGATGGGATAGATTATTTATGAAAAAGGAATACCATGGCTTATCGCGACTAGGAGGTTTTCTCAGACACAGTTTTCTACCTTTTTGGATCTGAGGAGCTATTTACGAAAAGGGACTGTTGGAGTTTACTTTTATGATGTCTTTTCAAACTCTCTAAACATGAAAAGATGTCGAGTTCTTCCTTTGTCAGACTCGTTAAAAACCTGATGACATCGGATTCCGTCGTAATGACGATATTCGAGTTCCTCCTTCCTAGGGCTCGTTAAATGTACCAGGTTGGATTTGTCTGAAGGACAAACTTATATCACAAGCATATGCTATCCCCTTCAATATTGTTCTCAAAAATAATTGGGGTACTCACCAGAAATGGTGGGGAAAAATGAAACCAGTATCATCGTCGTGTCGGCAGTATGTCGCTCTTGAACATGGCACTTTTCGGCATTCGTGTTGGGTTGGGGACATCTCATCTCGTTTTCCACTTACCTCCATGGGTTTGGGTGATCCTTTTTGACCTCTCATATGCTCTTTGCCTCGTCGTCATGACATCAGATCTTTTGATGTCAAATACTGCCAAATCCAGTGTCGTGCCGCCGATATGTTCAAGAGAAGTTGACCTCTGCAGTTTTCAACCCTCCTCTGATTCTCATCCGATCTCGATTCACAAATATTATGTTCCTCTGTCTCATGTCGATGATGTGGGAAACACTATGGCCCACTTTCGATCAAGGTCACTCCCTGTCGACTCCATCTCATTATCCAGGAAGCTGATCTAGAGACTCCCTTCTGGTACCTTGGAGCCTGCATGCCTCAATGGCAGGTTCTTCGCATTCGACGCGGGGTTTTCATCACTGGCCTCTGATCGAGTGATTCTGTGGGTGTTCAACGCCAACTCACTGTTCACATTCCGTGGATTTTACCTATAGTACCTTGAGGCCCATTTTCATTATTGGTGGTACCTCTCGCGTCTGTTAACAACTTTCATCATTCGTTGGTAATCAGACAATGTTCTTGCATGTTTGACTTTAGCTCACATATTCACATGCTAGGACTTGTACTTTTTTCGAGTTGAGATGGAGCGCAAGACCCTGGATTTTTTCTGATGGAATCCAGGCTATGGATTTTGCGGATTATCATGATTGGTTACATGACTCATTGATTGGATGGCTGCGACCATACCTGAGTCTATTTACTGATCCTTGCTGGATGGTTGCGCCCATACCTTGGATCATGATTATTTTATACTCTATTATGGATGGTTGTGCCCATGCCACATATCATGTATTTGAGATATCAGTTGTACTTGTCTACGCAGGTTTTCTGACAGTAGTGTTTTCAGTTGGGCACGTTCTCATAAAGCATTTCACCCCTCTCTCTCTCTCTCTCGGGCCTCATGATTTAGGGGGCATCTGTTACACAGTAATTTTTCACCGTCCCTGCAATCCCCCGTCCCGCACATTGGAGGGCCTTTTTCGTGACCTATGAGCAGTGACATGACCTGAAACCACTTTCATGGTATCCCCCTTGACAAGGACAATCATTCCTCTGAAGAAAGTTTCCTTTGAAAAACCCTAAAAACTGATCTTTTGGCCTTGGCGCGACTAGCCAGTTCAGCCCTCGCGCCAATGGCAGAAATCCACCAAAGAGGGTGTGCCAACTAGCGCTCTGTCCCAATGTATTGCCCGTGCCAAGCTTAATAAAGATTGTTTTTTTTAAATAAATGGCGGAAGTTTGATTCCAACCAACTCCTGGACGAGTCTCTAAAATGAGTTGGGAGGTTTGGTTCCAGATCTACATGTAGGGGAAGTAGTTTTCCACCTATCGTGGAAGCTTCCTTGAGGATAGGGCCAATCCCACAATTGTATGGATCCCAACTCCCCTTCCACCATCTATATAAGCTTGCCATTTTCCCTTTGCAAGCTAGTAGTCTTATTGGTCATAGTAACAAGAGTTGAATCTGTAGCAAGGAGACTATCGCCAGACAGCCTTTGAGAGCCAAGCCGAAGAGAGAGAGCTTTGTCCCATTTTCGACGAGATTCATTGAGACATGCTCCGCTGTCGACCCCACCGAAGGAAGATCCAGCGTCGGAGCTTTGGGTTGTATCTTTCCTTTGTTATTATTAATGATAAGCGACTTTGATTATGGTTTCATTCATGTGTCTTTTTCTTTGATGCAATGAATTACATCCTCTCTTACTGATGTATGGTTACAAGATTTAGATTCTATGTTGTGTATCATTATGTTTCTTCGCATGTGTGTAGGTGTTCGGACGTGTTAAGCGGAAGGATCGTGATCTGCCAAAGCGGAGGACGGGAAGCATCATCCTTTCTTCGACGAATATTGCGTAGGATCTGAGGTAGGCAACTCGTTGTGTTTTGTCATTTTTGTAACTAGAGACCTGTGTCACTGCGTGTCTGATTGTTGCTAGACTCGATCTAGGCTAGTAGGGATCACCTCTGTCCGCAGAGGGGATTTACCTCTCCAACAACAAGGGTACCCCTATGGTTGAGGGGAAGATGTTTTTTCATTCTTCCATGACCTTATCCACGTGCTTCTATTGCGTGGAGGAACCCTTCCTAGGGGCCATGGATGTGGCCACAATATTTCCCTTACTTTGAGAGCGAATAAAAAAGAAAACAAATTTCCCAGTATGGGAGATGATCTGACTGCATTTCTTAGCAGAGATCAAAGAGATGACAATAGGTGTGGCTACCTCCAATACCATGTATAACTTATTTCCTAAAGTAATAATAATAGTGAGAGGCTTATACTCATACATAGCATGAATCTTCCACATGTACGTTTGGCTTAATAATACATCACACACTTCAAGAAGAAAAACGCTACATAGTGCCTCATCTATGAAGGGTTTGATCGTGTAGGGAAGGAAACACTACTGGCTGACACGAAGATCTTGTCCTTAATGGAGCCACCTTATGCTGCATGGTTTCAGGTGTGGTGTGGTGAGCAAGATCAACTGCTTAAAAGCTTCTACTGAGATGAGGTTCTTTTGGCTCCCGTAATCTACAACGAAGGACAATAACAACCCCTTCACCCACATATGTTAGTGGAAGAGACACTCCCCTTCCTTAGGCTCTTCGAGCTGAATCTTCTGGACCTTAGTGGTGACAACGGTGGTGTTGGCCTCTGCATCAATAATTTTCTCCCCTTTGTCATTCCCCTTATCGAGGTCTGTCTTCGAGTTAGAACGTTCATCTGACATTGAATCCTTCAGCTCTTCCACTAGAGGCTACTTGGCATGACACTCACTTGTGTTGTGAGTGAGTGGGGCTCCTGTGGAACTCACACCACTTCTCTGTGTCTTTCTTCGTCTTCATGGTGTTTTTATATGCCTGTGGCTTCGATGGGTTATCCAGGGTCACCCTGCCTTCGATTTGTCCTTTGTTCAGTGCTATAGGGGCGTCTTTTCCCTGCTTCAGATTCGTAGATCCAAAGTCTCACTTCTTTTGTTTAATTTTTAAAAAAATCTTTGCATCATATCGGTATGATGCACCAAGCAAGGAGATGTTTAGGAACTCCATTTCTTCCTGAATGTATTTTTGAAGACAGTCGTGGTACTTGAGCACCAGATGTCGCTAAAAAACTTTCATACCCAACTTTGTGCATAAAGTATGAAAAATATTTGTGAAATCACGCACATCTTGGCCCATTTGTTGTCGTAGTGTGGTCCATTGTAAATATTTGTCCTCATAGCTCCCCACAAGGTAGTATTGTTCCTTGATAGTATCTCAGAAAGAGTTCAAAGTGGGTGTGACTATGAACAGAGAGGATTCCTTGACCCTTTTCTCACAGTAAGTTTCCCAACATTCCTTGACATGAGGAGTGTCCTGATGTAATGCAAAAGTAATATTCTCCCTATCAAAGAAACTATGGATTGAAAAATAACTATCCAGTAAATTAAACCATTTATCTACAACATATGCATCTATTTTCCCTTCGAATATAGGAATATCGAAGTTCACTTGTACCTTGAAGAAGAAGGCGCCTACGAAGTGACTATTCGATGAAGATGTGTCACCGATGGGCATTCGTTGAAAGATCTAGGCAAAGTTGTCCATCATCTCATGCATTTGTCACTCAAGGGATTATTCAAGCAATAGTTTGATAGGGTATACTGCTCCTTTGTCTTTATGTTCTTCCGCCATGGGAAATCGTCGATATCAGCGGGAACGGTCTTGGAAGGGTTCAACCAGTTCAAGTCCCAACTCCTTATACCCCGACCTCGTTGGGGACATGCATGGAAAAACAGAGAAAGAGAAAATTGTTGTGATACCACTGATCCATATTTATAGTGGGACGAAATTAAATACATATATAATAAATAAACATAGAGTTATAGCGGAAATAGAAATTTAATTCATTAATAGAAAAGTACTAAAAATGATTTCATGCAGAATGAAAATAAACTAGTTCAGACGATGGTAGGTTAACTTTAAGAAGATATGCGGTGGCTACTTGCCTTCTGAACTGTGTTACAATGAGGCTCAAAGGAATTTTTATCAATAAGAAACAATGGGAAACCCTAAACATTTGAAAACCTAACCCTAGAAGATGAAGTTCCAAAATCTCGTTGCCCCTATTGGGGTTAGTTGGAACGTCAACTTTCTGGGGTCGCAATTTTAGCATATGATCTTCGTTTGACTATCATAATAGCTCATTTTGAAGATATCCAAGAGGGGATAGCATGAAGAATAGAAAACAAAGCTTGCACTTTTTTGGTGTCTCCGTTTTCCCAAAAAGCATCTTTTAGGCCCTCTGAATGGCTCTAGAAATTTTAGGACCCAAAAAATTGCCTAAAATAGTAAGTTGTGCTACAATTAAGGAAACTAAAATAAATAACGATGAGGATCGAAGTGGAATAGGTGGGTGACCACCAATATCCACCTAGATCAATCCTCCCCTCTTAGGAAGCAGTGGTGCCCATTACATTGAGTGCCTCCATGAGATGGGGAAACTTATGCTGAACTTGGTCCCTTGTGAGCCACTTGCCTTGGTGCATGAGTTGGCAAGCTTTGACAACCAAATACAGTTGGATATTTTGTTGGTGAGTGGTCTTGATCTGTGTGTCCATAATCTGATCAGTTGTGGGTTGTCCCATGCGGTTTGGTTTTAGCTTTGTTGGTGTTAGTTGTTTTTCAATGTCTGATGTGTCCAACAATGGTGGAAATTATGGTCGAAGGCGGTCCACATTGAACACTGGGTGTAGACCAAGGAATGGATGAATTTTGAGCTCAAAAGCGTTGTCACCCACAACGTTAGTGATGGTGTAAGGCTCATATTGGAGTGGTTGGATCTTCTGATGGGATCCAGCAAGGTGTTCTTTCTACAAATGCAACCAAATATTATCGCCCACTTGAAACTTATGTTGCATCTGATGGTGATCATGTCGTTGCTTGTACTTGCCATTGGACTTCTCCAACATGTCGTGAACCTACTGAAGGTTTCCCTAGATGTGTTCAATGAACCCGGTTATTTTATCAATCTCAAACTGTATATGTGTGAATTTTTTTTATGTAGTCACATGAGTCATGGCAACATTAATCAGACATAATGGTTGAAATTCAAGACCCACTTGAAAGGGATTGCGACTAGTTGAGCTATGGGGAGATATGTTATATTTGCGATGCACATAAGGAAGGCTCTCATCCTAGGTTCATGGATTCTTGGAGTTGTACATGTGAAATATGCGCACTATCATCCTGTTGACGACGTTTTTTTCTGGCCATCAGTGTGGGGATGGAATGTAGTCAACTTGGTGAGATTGGTGTCTAATAATGTCCAGAGGCTCGACTAAAATGTGTTGAGGAGCCTGTTATCCTCATCTGATATAATGGTCCGTGGGATCCCAAAATGTACCCACACTCTTTCAAAGAAGATTTTGGTAGTGTCCACTGTTGTGATACTCTTATTGTAGGTTACCAATATATCCATCTTAGAAAATATTTTCACGACCACAAATACATATTCATTACAATGCTCGGTAGAAGGGAGGATAGACAAATAGTTCGTGGAGATGGATTCACAAGGATGGTTGGGGGTAGGAATATGAGTGTAAAGGCCTTGCTTCTCAATGGTTGGCTTAGTGATGGCACAAGAAGTGTAGGATCTAATATATTTTCCAATATCCAACTGGAATTTTGGCCAATAAAAATAGTCATGTAGTACGACCACAATTTTCTTCACACAAAAGTGTCATATGACTGGACTATAGTGAGTCTCCCAAATCATCTTGGCATGCTCGATTAAAGGAATAAAAGGGTGGCCTAGGTAACATAATAATGCGTCCTGGAGGTGGAAATATGGAATTTGTTTTCCATCCACTAGCATCTGGTATGTGGTGGCAAAATCTGGATCATTTTTGTACAGTTGCGGCCATCCAGAGGGTATTGTGCCCATAAGAGTTGAGAACAGTAGTTAGTGTTGCAACTATGGTCTAATTGAGGCAATCTGGAACATGATTGGTGCTTCCCTTTTTGTATTTAATGTTCAAGTGGAATTGTTGCAGATATGTAGACCACTTCTGATGGCGATCGTATGTAACTTCCCTTGTGTCTGTATAAACTGAAGAGGTCGGTGATCTGTGTGGATGACCATCTCCTTCCCCGTAATGTAATCCCATTGTCATCAAGCCTTCATTATAGAATAACTCTCTTTATCATAGGCGGGTACTTCTGAATTGTATCAGAATGTGTCTCACTATGATGGGGCACTTATGCACGTGTTGGATGAGGACTGCACTAATAACATAGTCGGAGGCGTCTGTCTCAATTTCAAATGGTTGTTATAGGTCTGGAAATGTGAGTACAGAGGTAGAGCAGAGGCGGTGCTTCATCTCAACAAACGCCTTTTTTTGGGACTCAGACCAAGAAAAATTTTCTTTCAGTCCACCCTTGGTAAAATAACTCAAAGGCCAAGTGATATGGGATAATCCCAACTCGAACCTCCAATAAAAATTGGAAAAGCCCAAAAAGATATGAAGCTCTGTTGAAGTGGTTAGGGATGGTGAATCCCAAATGACTTAGATGTTAGTCGAATCCACATGCATGGCTTGCTCATATATGATGTAACCCAGATATTGGACCTGGCTCATGCCAAAGGTGCATTTCTCCGAGTTGGCACATAGTTCGTGTTGTCGCAGGGTTTGAAGAAACTTTTGAATGTGTTGCAAGTTATATTCCCAACTCTTGTTGAATATGAGGATGTAATCTACATAAACAACCACGAACGAGTTGGTGAAGGGCCACAAGTTGTCATCCATCAACCTCATAATAGTAGCAGGGGAATTTGTCAACCCAAAAGGCATGACCATAGATTGGCTAACTCAGAGATCTCGCCCTTGTTGGAGCCACCCAATGGTGTATGGTTGTGGGTGTGTTGTGTTCAGCAGACCCAACTGCTTAACGACTTCTGCTGATATGAAGTTCTTTTGGCTCCTGTTGTCGACAATGAACTACAACAATGATTCCTTCACCCATATGTGTGAATGTAAGAGACACTCCCCTTTCATTGGGTCTTTGGTCTCAATCTTCTAGACCCTAGTGGTGGCAGTTGTGGCGTTGGGCTCTGCATCAATAGTTTTATTTCCTTTTTCATTCCTCTTATTGGGGTCTAACTCTGATTTTGAACATGCATCTAACTTTGAAGCCTTCATCTCAATCACTAGTGACTACTTGGCACGACAATCACTTGTGTTGTGAGTGGGGCTCTTGTGTAACTCACACCACTTCCATGTGTCCCTCTTCGCCTTCATTGTGTTATTCTTTACTTACAGCTTTGATGGGTTTTCCTGGGTCACCCCTCCTTGGATTTGTCCTTTGTTCGGTGGTTTAGGGGTACCTTTTCCTTGCTTCGGATTTGTAGATCCAAAGTCTCACTTGTTCTGTTTAATTTTTTTTCCAATATTGGTAACATATTGGTATGTTGCACCAAGAGAGGAGATGTCTAGGAACTCAATTTCTTCCTTAATGTATTTGTGCAAAAAAATGTGGTACTTGAGCATCGGATGACACTCAAAGTCTTTGATACCCAACCTTGTGCATAGAGTATGAAAAATATTTGTGAACTCATGCACATCTTGGTCCCATTGTTGTCATAGTGTGGTCAATTTTATGTATTTGTGCTCATATCTCCCCATGAGGTAATATTGTTCCTTGAAATCATCTCAGAAAGAGGTCCAAGTGGGTGTGGCTATGAATAGAGAGGGTTCCTCAACCCTCTTCTCAAAGTAAATTTCCCACGAGTCCTTGACAAGGAGAGCAGACTTAAGCAGTGCTAATTAATCTTCTCCTGATCAGAGAAATTATGGACTAAAAAATAACCCTACAACATATTCAACCATTTATCTACAACAATTTCATATATTTGACCTTTGAATATAGGGATGTCAAATTTCTCTTGTACCTTGAAGGGGGCGATGCCTTCAATGTGATTGCTGGATGAAGATGCGTTGTTGGTGGGTATCCACCGAAGGATCTAGGAAAATTTGTCCATCATATTGTTCCTTTGTCGCTTGAGGGCTTCTTTGAGCAACAGTTTGATAGGATATCATACTCCATCATATTTCTTTTCTTCCACCATGGGAGGTCATCAGTGTCGGCGGGGACGGTCTTGCAAGGGTTTAACCAGTTCAAGTCCCAAATCCTTATACCCTAGCCTTGTTGTGGACATGTACAGAAAAATAGAGAAAGATCAGACCGCTCTTATACCACTGATCCAGATTTATACATGAAATAAATGAAATATAGATATAAACAAAAATATATAGCTATAGTGAAAACAAAACTTTAATTCATTAATAACAAAATACTAAAAATTGTTACATGCATAATGGAAGTAAACTAGTTCGAGTGATGGTAGCTTATCTCTGAGAAGATATGTTGTGGCTACATGCCTTACGAACTGTGTTACAATGAGTCTTAGATGCATTTTTATCATTAAGAAATCATGGGAAATCTTAAACATCCAAAAACCTAACCCTAGGAGATGAAGCGCCAAAAGCTTGTGGGCCCCGTTGGGTTTAGTTGAAATGTCAACTTCCCAGAGTCGTAACTTTGGCATACGATCTCCATTTGACTATCATAATACCTCGTTTTGGAGATTTATGAAAGGAGGCCGAAACAAAATAATAAAAAGTGGGCTTTCGTTTTTTTTATCTCTCCACATTCCCAATAAGCATTTTTTAGGCCCTCAAAACAGGTTTGAAAGTTTAAGACCCAAAAAACTGCCAAAAATAGTGAGTTATGCTACAATTAAGGAAATAGAAAGAAGCAACGGTGGGGGTTCAAGTGGAATAAGCGGGTGGCCACCAAAATCCGACTGGATTAGTCCTCCCTCCTTAGGAAGCAATGGTCCCCATTGCATTGAGCGCCTCCATGAGATGAGGAAAATTCTACTGAACTTGGTCCCTAGTAAGCCACTTGCCTTGGTACAGGAGTTGGCTAGCTTTGAAAACTCAAGACAGTTGGATATTTTGTTGGTCTTGATTTGTGTGTTCATAGCCCAATCAGCTGTGGTCTATTCCATGCAGTCTGGGTTGAGCTCTGTTGGTGTTAGTTGTTATGCAATGCATGATGTGTCCAACAATGGTAGAAAGTATGGTCGAAGACGGTCCACTTTAAACATTGGGTGCAGTTCAAGGAATGGGGGAATGTTGAGCCCGAAAGCGTTGTCACCCATAACCCTTGTGATGGTGTAAGCCCAGTATCGAAGTGGTCAGATCTTCTAATGGGCTCATGAAAGGTGTTCTTTCTGCGAATGCAACCAAAATTTTTCACCCATCTGAAACTTATGTTACACCCTGTTAGGACCCTATAATAATAGGTATATGTTCTCTAGTTATCAATTTTAGAATCATTCTGATCATGGTTGAAATTTTTTCCTTATAAGGTGCCTAGTAGCAAGGATTTAATGGATCACTTAATGCCTTGATTCAGATAGTCATTTATTTGATGTGTGGTGTGAAGCTCAGAAAAGGTTAGAAATGGATTTATCAAACTCTGTCCCAAGAAGAATTTACTTTATTTAAAATATAGAATTAAATTAATTCTATGTTTTTTATATTGTGTTATATCGTGCATGTTTTGCTTATGGACGATGAGCTTTGATTAAGATTGACAGTTTAAATTCATTTTCAGACCCCTTTATCGCTTCGAAGTTTAATGGATAAGGGGGGTCCGAAAAGCGCATTTTTCAAATCCAAACTCGGACCACATGGAAAGTTGTGCGGATTTCACACCCCCCTCGTTTGAAACCTCCTACCACTTGCACGGCCCTCTGAAAAGCAGTATCAAGGTTTGAAATGTGAAGATAGTGACCGAAGAAGTTCTTCACACCATTGCCAGCCATCAAAATACAATGGTATATCCAATGTATCAATGCAGACATCCCATGGTAGATTGGAAATATTTTCACATGAGGTTTTGAAGGTTTAAAGTGAAAAAGTTAGGGTTTTCCAGGAATTTGGGTATGACCTAATTTTTGCAGAAAGTCTCACCTTCGGTAGCTTAAGAGTCAAATTTTATAAGGGTTAGCTACTAAAATTTAAAGCTTTCGGTAGATAAAAGCAGTTAACCGCACCTATTGCTAGTTGCCGCAAGTACCTAAAATTCCTAGAGTTTCTATAGTTGTGTCATTTCCGTGTCATGGTTGGTACTCATGCCATCATGAAAATATAAGCTACCTTAATCGCACCAGTACATCATTTCATCCGACTCTCCCAAAGATCATCACTCATCCATATCCCCTTATCATGCAATCATAACACAATTCGTGTCCATTCATTTTGTTTAAGTCCCGAAAACATTCATGATGCCTCTAGTATGTTTTAAATCGGTTGGCAGTCAACAAGTTTGTTTTAAAATTCACCTACAGCCGAAAGCTCTCAGCCTTCTTTAATTTCCTGGTTTTACGATTTCGATTTCTTCAATCTCGCCCTTGTTTCACGCTCAGTTAATGTCATCACTTACCTACCACATACCCTAGTCACCCGGTGATTTACATAGTTTGTTTGAAAACGTTTGCAGGCGTTGGAGAAATAAGATGTCGACTAGAGAAGCGTTGTTGAGGAAAGAACTGCAAGACACAGTTTAACTCGAGGCACACCCACAAGCATGTTATTCTTCAAGAAGGTGGGTTGTTATAGATTTTTCCAAAAGTTCCATGGATACCATTAGGGTATCACTGAGGCATTTTCCAAAAGTTTTGATGGTTGCAAAGTGCAGTTGGGGCCAATGACTAAGCAGATTGATGAAGCAAGTGTGGAAGTAGCCACAGAAATGCCAGGTGAAGGAGAGCGGTGGTTTAAGACCACCTCCACCAAAGAAGTATATTTTAGGTTCTTTCTTAAAGAGGAGCATTGGAACATGAAATGACAGAAATAAATCCCAAGGAGCTATTTACAAGAGAAGTGGCAAGATTTTTTGAAGATGATCCAAGTTTATATTACTTGTGAAGGGAGTTATGGGAGGACAATGATATATCATTTCAGGTTAGTCCTCCACTTCATAGGTAAAAATCCACTTAACATGCCTTTTTATATTCTTAAAATCCTCACTGAAATGGCTTCCAAAGTCCAAGATAAACCCTAGATAGCTAGTAGCAGCTTATTTCACCATGGATTAACCAAGTTGATAATGTTAGAAGATCTTAATACAAGAAATAAAACATGGAATTATTTA
Organism: Pinus albicaulis; assembly: GCA_034641835.2. Taxonomy (NCBI): domain Eukaryota; kingdom Viridiplantae; phylum Streptophyta; class Pinopsida; order Pinales; family Pinaceae; genus Pinus; species Pinus albicaulis. The sequence continues at coordinate 1,350,266,233 of CM076575.1, read as the reverse complement.
CTGTTTTGGGGAGAATTTGACCAAGAAGTCCAGCCAAAGAAGAAGGGAACTCCCTCATAGGAATTGTCTTCTCCAAAAACCAGCAAGAGGACATGGAGGGCACTGTCTCCAGTGCAAGTATTCACCAAAACTTCTCCCTGAACATCCAAGAAATCCAAGAAAAAACTAGAGTTTGGGAAAGGTGTAGAGGTTCAAGGTGAAGCTACAGGTGTAGAGGTTCAAGATGAAAATACAGGGGAAGATGTTCAAGAGGAAGATACAACAACCAATATTCTAAACCTACCCTATTCATATTCGGACTCTGAGCCATTAGTTGTAGAGAAGGAGACCGAACCATTAGCTGCAGAAATAGAACCTTTAGTTGTAGAAATGGGAGAAGGGCCATCAATTGAAGAAATAGGAATCCATGGAGAAGCTGCAACATCATCACAAAAAAAGGTTAGCAGGAAATCCAAGACACATGAGTTTCAAGAAGGAAATAATGAGCTAAAAGTTTTGGAAAAACTCCTAAAGGCAAAGAATGAAACCCTTAAGCAATCATCAAACAAGATTAGTTCAACACTTGATCAAATTGCTATTAAATATGAAACAATCAAGCATAAGAACAAAAGGTTGTGGCAGCATAATTTCCAGTTGAGAAATAGGAACAAGGTTTTAAGGTATAAACTCATTCACAAGAAGCTGAAACCCCAGGGTCATCACACACTTGATGCCTTAGCTCAGGTTTCCATGGAGTTCAGTGAAAGTGGTGATAATTAATGCATCAGAGGTTGAAAGACAGCTCACCAAATTTTGGTTAATTTCAAAATCATTTACACTTTTGCAAGCTAAAGGCCGTTAAGAATCCCGAGTTAGCTGTCAAAAATCGTGATAATCGGCAACTAAGAGCGCCCTGTTTTGCGTTCCTTAGCTACTGAAAGCTCTGTTATAGACAGAAGACAACCAATCTCCTCAAATCAAGGTGAATCGACTTCTATAGGATCTCAAAAGCCTCCAGAGAAATATTTTAATTACAACTCATCTTCAACATGTTGTTGACACATCAGTTTTGATCAGATTGGGCCTTAATTAAGATCAAACCAAATCTAGTATTGTTAGCAATTTGTCATATTTTCCAGATTCGAAGGTTGTAATCGGCAGCAATTTTGGCTGGTTTTGTTTTTTCAGTATTAGAGATCAGATATTTTTTAATAGGTTAGGAGATTGGGCATGATTGTAAAAGTGATCAAATCTCTTATTTTGGGTAGAACAAATAGACATTTACCTAGAATATCTCAAATAGTTAAGGTAGAGATTTGATTATCTTGATCTATAGGATCTCAAATGTAATGGAGAAATGTTATAAAAGATAGGATGTAACATGGGAAATGGTTGTTAGACCTGAAGGGAAGAAACTATTGTAAAAATGTTCAGCTGGTTGCAATCAACTTTTTGGATGAATGAAAGGACCTTGTTGTTTTCCAGATTCTTGTGTCATGTTATGATGGTGAAGTACTTCTTGATGCAATATGATTTTCTTTTATTTCGCCATTGCTTTATGTCACTATTGTTTATAAGAAAATTTTGTTTAGGATTTGTCAATTAGGACACCCTGCTCGGGCTTTAAACAATATTCGTGTTTTCCTCTGAAGTTTAAATGTATAATTTGGATAATGACTGCTCTGCACTTAGATGGAATCCTAAAATTTTCTTCTCTTCCACTCACAAATTGTGAAGATCCATTGACATGACTATCTCGCCCGGTTACCCTTGATCTCATTAATTCAGTCATTTAAATTTGCTTTGACTTTTTGACTCCATTAGCCCAATGGCCCTCTTCTGTTGTCTCAACCACAAATTTAAAACAAACCCCTTTGCCATCATAAATAGCCTAAATTACCCAAGTAAACAAAGCTAAAACATAGAGACAGATCCCTCTCTGAGCCTAGGAGGGCTAGATCCTAGGCTCGAAGCAGTTTTGATGTTGCCTCCAGGATTCAATCCTTTCAACCTCAGAATTACGGAGTGATAAAATAGTGGTGACCATATTGGGGACCTCTAACATAGTTTCAGGTTCCTCGGTAACAATTGACAAGCTCATTCTGGTTGATGTTGGTGGAAAAACAACCAGACATAAGGAGGTTCAAATCATCGGCGACTCCACGGATTTCAGTTGACCTAAAGACTCCACTAGTAGAATAATCCAAAATTGTTGTGAACTTATGGTGACTCCATCCTTTAGTTGAATGGTTGTCAAGATGAATTCAAGAATACAATGCAGGTATGATCCATTAGAAAAATCAAAGATCCTAGGTTTTCCAAACTGTATGCCAAACGTTGATTGGTTAAAATATATTCTGGTGTTTAAAGATAAGAAAGGAGATGATGTTGTTATACATTTGTTAAGGTTTCATATGCACATTTGTAAGTTTAAAATCAAGTTTCTAGAATACTGTCATATGAAAATGTTTGTGGAAAGTTTAGAAGAGAAAGATAGGTCTTGGTATGAAGATTTACCAGCTGCCAGTATATCTTCCTTGAAGTGTTTTTGTTGTGTTTTGTAACAAGTATAAAGAAGATTATCCCTCTTTGTCACTAGTTCAAGGCTGTTGTGATAATTTTCAAAGTTTTATTGAATACCTGGAGGATTACTATGATGATGATCAGTTTATGAATGATGAAATATTAGAAGCTTTAGAAGAAAGACCTTTTCATAAAGTGGAAGTTTTGTTTGAAGTGTCTTCTCATCGTGAAAAAAGAAATGATATATGTTGTCTAGAGGTTCACAAAGGTTCACCAAGGAGATAATTCTAGCAGCAGAAGGACAAACTTATCAGCAGATGGTTAAGGAAGAAACTTAACTTCCTGAACTAGATCCAGCAGAGGACAGCAGTGAAAACCTACAGTAGTTTAGTGATCTGGAAGAAAAGGAAACAGAACTTAACAGCCTTGATTCACAAGAGCACCTTCAGCCAACAATGCTTTATTCAGAAATTGAAGACCAATCAAGTTTTCCAAAAGAATACCAATCAGGTTTTTTGATTGAATACCACTCAAATTCTCTTTCAGAGTTTGCAGACCTTGAAGAAAATCATGAAAATTATCCATCATTATGTTCTTCTTGGGATGTTGACAAAGTTGCACAACATATTGTTATAGCTAATAATACTTTGCCTGAAATGATTGGGAGTTTGCAACTTCCTTGCAAGTTTCTGTATGACAAATGGAATTATGAAGATAACATAGAACAGTCGATTATAATGGACAAGGAGGAAAAACAAGTGTCTTCCTTGACATTTAAAGACAATCAGTGCCAACACAGAAGCAAAGGAGGAGTCTAGGATGAGGTATGTGTTTATGTCACCAAGCATCTAGAAGATCTCACGTTGCATGTTTACCTAGATCCTTTGAGCAATGTATTACAGTCATCAGTGAAGGAAGAATTCACCGGGTTGATCAATTGAGCTATTGAATTATGTGGAAGAGTTAAGTTTCCATGTTTCAAACCCATTTTTCTACCTACAGAAATGGGATGCCAGTTTTCAGCTAAGCACTCATTTGCTTGACTAGTTATATTGGAAGTCTGATTATTACTTGATGTGGTAATCTTTTTATCAGGTTAGAGTAAAATGATGCTAATAATCTTGCAGGAAAAGCATATTTTATTTCTCAGATTCTATTCCTAAATTCAGGTTTTCAAGATGAAGCAGTGTAGTTTAAGTTCATGGTTATAAGATGAAAATAAAATTGATAGGAAAGCATGTGGTTACAGTCACTGAATTGAAGAACAGATCGAGAAGTAGGTTGTGGCATCAACCCAATGGATAAGGCACTGGGTTACAAAACTGGACATATGGAATTCTTGACACCTCCTCTGGAGTTGCCATTCCCAATTGGAGCCACTGTCAGTACCCTATAATATTAGGTATTTGTTCACTAGTTATCAATTTGAGAATCATTCTGATCATGGTTGAAAATTTTTCATTATAAGATGCCTAGAAGCAAGGGTTTAATGGATCACTTAATACATCAATTCAGATAGTCATTTATTTGATGTGTGGTGTGAAGCTCAGAACAAGTTATAAATGGCTTTATCAAACTCCGTCCAAAGAAGAATTTACTTTATTTAAAATATAGAATTAAATTAATTCTATATATTTTATATTGTGTTATATCACGCATGTTCCGCTTATGGACGATGAGCTTTGATTAAGATCGACGGTTTAAATTCATTTTCGAACCCCTTTAGCGCTTCAAATTTTAATGGATAAGGGGGGCTGAAAAGCGTAGTTTTCCAATCCAAACTAGGACCACGTGTCAAGTTGTGGGGAGTTCGCACCCCCCTCGTTCGAAACCTCTTACCACTTGCAGGGCCCTCCGAAAAGCAGTATCAAGGCTTGAAATGAGAAGATAGTGACCGACGAAGTTCTTCATACCTTTTCCAGCCATAAAAATACAGTGGTATATCCAATGTATCAATGCAGACATCCCATGGTAGGTTGGAAATGTTTTCACATGAGGTTTTGAAGGTTTAAAGTGACCAAGTTAAGGTTTTCCAGGAATTTGGGTATGACCTAATTTTTGTAGAAATTATAACTTTTGGTAGCTTAAGAGTCAAATTTTATAAGGGTTAGCTACTGAAAGTTAAAGATTTCGATAGCTAAAAGCAATTAACCTCACCTATTTCTAGCTGCCGCAAGTACCTAAAATTCCTAGGGTTTGTACAGTCTTGTCATTTCCGTGTCATAATTGGTACTCACGCTATCATGAAAATCTAAGTTGCCTTAACCGCACCAATACATCATTTCATCTAACTGTCCGAAAGATCATCACTCATCCATATCCCCTTATAACCCAATCATAACACAAGTCGTGTCCATTCATTATTTTTAAGTCCCGAAAATGGTCATGATGCCTCCAGCACGTTTTAAATAGGTCGGCAGTCAGCCAGTTTGTTTCAAAATTCACCTACAGCCAAAAGCTCTGAGCCTTCTTTAGTTTCGTAGTTTTATGATTTCAGTTTCTTTAGTCTGGCCCTTGTTTCACGCTTAGTTAGTGTCATCACTTACCTATCGCATACCTTAGTCACCCTATGATTTCCATAGTCTGTTTGAAATTTTTTGCAAGTGATCGATAAAGAAGATGTTGATTGGAGGAGCGTTGTTCAGGAAAGAACTGCAAGGCACAGTTTACCTCGAGGCACACCCACAAGCATGTGAATTCTTCAAGCAGGTGGGTTGTTATAGATTTTTCTAGAAGTTCCAGGGATACCATCAGGGTATCACTGAGGCATTTGCCAAAAGTTTTGATGGTTGCAAAGTGCAATTGGGGCCAATGACTATGCAGATTGATGAAGCAAGTGTGGCAGTAGCCACAGAAATGCCAGGTGAAGGAGAGTGATGGTTTAATACCACCTCCACCAAAGAAGTATATTTTATGTTCTTTCTTAAAGAGGAGCATCAGAACATGAAATGGCAGAAAGACATCCCAAAGAGTTATTTACAAGAGAAGTGGCAAGAGTTGTTAAAGATGATCCAGTTTTATATTACTCGTGAAGGGAGGTATGGGAGGACAACGTTATATCATTTCAGGTTACTCCTCCACTTCACAGGTAAACAACCACTTAACTTGCCTTTTTATCTTCTTAAAAGCCTCACTAAAGTAGCTTCCAAAGTCCAAGCTAAACCCTAGACAGCTAGTAACGGCTTATTTCACCATGGATTAATCAAGTTAATAGTGTTATAAGAGATTAATTTGAGGAATAAAACATGGAATTATTTACTGTTTTGGGGAGAGTTTGAACAATAAGTCAAAACAAAGAATAAAGGAACTCTCTTACAGGAGTTATCTTCTCCAAAATCCAGTAAGAGGACAAGGAGGGAACTGTCTCCAGTGCAAGCAGTCACCAAAAATTCTCCCTCAACATCCAAGAAATCCAAGAAAAAACTAGAGTTTGGGAAACGTGCAGAGGTTCAAGGTGAAGCTACAGGTGCAGAGGTTCAAGATGAAAATACAGGGGCAAATGTTCAAGAGGAAGCTACACCAACCAATATTCTCAACCTACCCTATTGAGATTTGGACTCTAAGCCATTAGTTGCAGAGAAGGAGACCGAACCATTAGCTATAGAAACAAAACCTTTAGCTGCAGAAATGGGAGAAGGGCCATCAGTTGAAAAAACAAGAATCCATGGAGAAGGTGCAACATCATCAAAAAAAAAAGGTCAGCAGGAAATCTAAGACACGGAAGTTGCAAGAAGAAAATAATGAGCTGAAAGTTTGGAAAGACTCCTAAAGGCAGAGAATGAAACCTTAAGCAATCATCAAACAAGATTAGTTCAACACTTGATTAAATTTTTATTAAATATAAAACAATCAAGCATAAGAACAAAAGGTTGTGCCATCATAATGTCTAGTTGAGAAATAGGAACAAGGTTGGTCATCACACACTTGATGCCTTAGCTCAGGCTGCCCTGGAGTTTAGTGAAAGTGGAAATAATTAATGCATCAGAGGTCGAAGCACAACTCACCAAATTTTGGTTAAGTTTAGAAGCATTTACACTTTTTCTAGCTAAAGTCCGTTAAGAATCCTGAGTTATCTACCGAAATTCGTGATAATTGGCAGCTAAATGCTCCTTGTTTTGCCTTCCTTAGCTGCCGAAAGCTCTGTTATAGACAGAAGAGAGCCAATCTCCTCAAATCAAGGCTAATCGACTTCTACAGGATCTCTAAAGCCTCCAGAGAAATCTTTTAATTACAACTCATCGTCAACATGTTGCTGACACATCAATTTTGATCATATTGGGCCTTAATGAAGATCAAACCGAATCTAGTTTTGTTGCCAATTTGTCATATTTTACAGATTTGAAGGTTGTAATCAGCAACAATTTTGGTTGTTTTTGTTTTTTCATTATTGGAGATCAGATATTTTGTAATAGGTTAGGAGATTGGGCATGATTGTAAAAGAGATCAAATCTCTTATTTTGGGTAGAACACAAATAGACATTTCCCTAGAATATCTCAAATAGTTAGGGCAAAGATTTGAGTATCCTGATCTATAAGATCTGAAATGTAATGGATAAATGTTATAAAAGATAGGATGTAACATGGGAAATGGTTGTTAGACCTGAAGGCAAGAAACTATTGTAAAAATGTTCAGTTGGTTGTAAGCAACTTTTTGGATGAATGAAAGGACCTTGTTGTTTTCCATATTCTTGTGTCATGTTTTGATGGTGAAGTACTTCTTGATGCAATCTACTCTTCTTTTATTTCGTCATTGCTTTATGTCATTATTGTTTACAAGAAAAATTTGTTCAGGATTTGTCAATTAGGACACCCTGCTCAAGCGTTAAACAATATTCATGTTTTCCTCTGAAGTTTAAATGTAGAATTCAGATAATGTTTGCTCTGCACTTAGATGGAATCCTAAAATTTTCTTCACTTCCTCTCACAAATTTTTAAGATCCATTAACATGAATATCTCGCCTGGTTACACTTGATATCATTAATTCAGTCATTTAAATCTGCTTTAACCTTTTGACTCCATTAGCCCAATGGCCCTCTTTTGTTGTCTCAACCAGAAATTTCAAACAAACCCCTTTGCCATCATAACTAGCCTAAAATACCCAAGTAAGCAAAGCTAAAACATAGAGAGAGATCCCTCTCCGAGCCTAGGAGGGCTAGAACCTAGGCTTGAAGCAGTTTTGATGTTGCCTCCGAGATTCAGTCCTTTCAACCTCAGAATTACGGAGCGATAACACACCCTATGTTGATCATGTCGTTGTTTGTACTTGGCATTAGACTCCTCCAAGATGTCATGAACCCGCTGGTGGATGTGTTGGACGTGTTCAATGAACCAAGTTTCTTTATAAGCCTCTGACTATACATGTGTGGATTTTGTCTATGTAGTCGCATGAGGCATCGCAAAATCAATCATACATAATGGTTGAAATCCAAAACCAACTTGAAAGGGATTGCGATCGGTCGAGCTATGGAGAGCATTGTTATAGTTTTGTTGCACATAGGGAAGGATCTTATCCCAGGTCTGTGGATGTTTAGAGTTGTACATGTGGAGTATGTGCACTATCATCCTGTTGTCGACCTCTATCTTCCTGTCTGTCTGGGGATGGTGTTAGACTCCTGTAATTCACAGTATCACTAGGTGACTAATCATTTCTTATATTTTTCATACTGAAAATAATATTCCACTGCTATAATTTATTTTCAGAGAAAGAAAGGGAACTCCTGACTGAAGAGGGCTTCAAAGGAATCAATCTGCGTCTATGTCCAGTAGAAGGAAGAAAGTGTTGCTGATAAGGTGTGATGGTGATCCAACTCCATTTCTACCCTCCTTCAATTTCATTCACCCTCTTTTGCCCACTCATTTCCTCCATATTCTCCCATGCTCTAAATCCCATTCAAACCCTCCCAAAAACCCACATATATAACATTTTGGGGCTTATTACTTTATAAACCCTTTTATTATAAAGTCTCGGACTTTATAATTATAAGCTCCGCCACCCACAAACAGTTGTGTTATATTAAACCTTATATATGTAATATATATATATATATATATATATATATATATATATATATATATATATATATATATATATATATATATATATATATATATATATATATATATATATATAAGGTTTAATATAACACGATTGTTTGTGGGACCCATTAATAGACCCATTTAAAACCTTTGGTGGGACCCCTTACGCCTCATCGCCTATCGTCGTCGCAACGTTGTGTCATAAATCAAATGCCAAAACTTATAAAATTGTCGATGCGATATAATGTAAGACCCATTCCCCATCACGCTTCCCTTCCATTTCATTTTCCTTTGAAATAAATTGAAACCTTACCTTTTTTACCACTTTGCTTTACCCTTCCCTCTTCAACATTTCATTGTTTTTCATTCCCGATAGAGATTAAAGTGGGGCCATTGTCGCATTTCGCAGTTTTTAAGTGTTTCGCAATGGAATATATTTTAAAATATGCGTTCGTCGATTTTGCGATATCGCATCGCATCTGACTTACCATTGTGAGCGCTCACAACATCTCTATTTTTATTTGTGATGCGATAAGTCGGCCCCACCTCCACAACTCCGCTCCCGCTTCATAAATAGTTGCAATACATATGAATATCATATAAATTCCATAATACTTATTTCTTTAAACCTTCCGTCGATTCATAAAAAACTCCACCACATAGCCAATGGGTCCCTCTTCCCCGAATTTCACAAATTTTAAAAGTTAACCCCTGCGCTCATACCAAAACCTTAAATTCAGGAATTTGCGATGCGGGCAGGGTCCCACTTCCTCCCTGCCATGACACTCATCTCCTCCCCTGCGCATTGCCCTTCGCACTTTTTAAATTTTATACCATCTACGCTTACAACTAAAAGTTAAAGATTGTGATATGCGATGCGGTTTGCTCCCGCTGACCCTCCATGTCACTTACCTTCCACGTCACCTCCCCTTCGCATCGCACCACCGATCATATTCTTATGACTTAAACTTTAAATGTTGCGAAGTGCGCAGGGGTGACGCCACTTCATAACTTCCATATAAATAATTTCCGGTCCAGGTAAATGAGTTTTCCACATTGTTTTGTGTGTATAATAGGTTAAGTCGGGCATTTACTCAGATATCAAACAATAAAGACTAAAGAGGTAGTTTAGAGACAAATTTAATAGCCTCCATTGGTTACCTCTTCGAAACCATCACAGCCACCTCAAAGCCACTTTGTTGATTCACGAAGAGTCGCCTGAGTTTTGCATTCTTGAAGAGTTACCATAATAAATTCTACAGGCGATGTTCGTCAAAGTTTTTCTTGATTCGGGCCTTGCACTGCCAACTTGTATAATCTCAGTTTGTTTGTAATAAATAAAGGTTTCCAGATTAGTTTAGGGAAAACTGACTTAGTTGTTAGTTAAATACTGTTAGAATTCTCATTAGCAATGTTGGATATCTTAGCATCTGTACTGTAAGAACTATTATTGGGGCACTGTCATATTGAAGATGGACATTGATAATCAAAGACCGGTTACAAGATTCTTGAACTGTGCTAAAATGGTGATGTGTTTCTTCTTTGTTTAAATGTTTCCATCGTTTTCTCTGTTGTGTATCTACTAATCTAATTGTGAATAAAAAAATTTAGATTAAGATTTGCTGTCGGAGTGCCTTAATTCTGTCTGCATTCGCAATCTGAATGTTTTATGTTGAAGTCTGATTAAATAATTCTTAATTTCTCTTTATTGACTACTGAACCTTACTGTTTCTTCCACCTCCTAATTCATACATCTCTTAAGATCCATTTCGCACAGTTAGCTTGCCCTGCGATTTGCTCTTGATTTTGATGTGCCTTTCCAGCCTCTCACTCCATCGCCCAATGGAATAGCCTCTACAGCCCTATCTGTCCAACCACACAATCAATCAAACAAACAATATTATTTCTATAACTAGCCTAATATCAGTACTTATAACCAGCAAGTCAACTCGATTTAAATCATAAAGCAGAGAGAGCCCTCTCTGAGTCTAGGAAGGCTAGGTCCTGGACTCCAAAGCGGTTTGATGTTGTGCTTTATAGTTTAGTTTTGCCAATCTTCTAAATTATAGAGTGCCAACATAATGGCAACCATACTAGGGAACTATTGAGAAGCTTGAAATTTCATCTAAACTCAGAAACCCCAGTCGAAATACTATGTGTTTTAAGTAATTACTACATATTGGTTTTTGAAAAATATTCGGCATGTTTGTGCCTTGGGTCTGAATTCTGGCTTCTATAATAATCTTCACCAGATCCCATCCTGACCCGAATCCCCCTGCAATAGTTTAAAATCTAGATAAAATCCTAAGAAAAACTCCCAAATCTAAAAATCCAACTATTAGTGGGGCTATTCACAAAGCAAGTTCCCTCCCTGAAAACCTTGCAACCTTACAATATATCCTATTCGACCTACACTTTGAGCAAAGCTTGTTCAAAACCAAATCTCGGAATTGGATAGACCAAGCCATTTTTTATCCAGCCATCTTACAAAATGGTTCATTTGGGGAAGCCTCTACCTCCAATCAAACTGATCTTCAGCTTCTCCAACACTTTGACTCCATTCAAAGTTTGGTAACAAAGCTCACCTCAACTATTGATGATGCTTATCTCCAGTAGTCAGTATAATTATCCGCTCTGACTGTAGCAGCTCAATATGTTGTTTCCAAGTTTTCTCATCCTCAACTCAATTACTCGAGTGTAGCTTCAGCTCCTATCATCCCCTCAAACCTTTCCCCCCAGAGTGCCCAAACCTCCACTCATACACCCACGGTCCGCCTTCCTCCATTTGACCCCCAAACTCCCTTGGTAAACCCTCATCTGATCAACCCTCCTTGGGTTCCCCCACCACCAATCATGGTAGTCTGGTATGCTCCATTAGTGCTACCACAACCTAAGGTGCATATGCCACGGGATTATCAATCCAAAATCCCACATTTTGATGGAACTGGTCCCAAAACTGCTCAACAACATGTGGAAAAAATGAATGATGCTTTTTACTACCAAGAGATAGAGGATGAAACTATCCAAATGAGAATGTTTGCTCAAATTTTAGGGGGAGAAATAAAAAAATGTTTCAAAGGCTTAACCCCTAACAACGTTCATGACCTCCCTGTTAGCCACCTATGAATTTTTTGACAAGAAAACAGATGGCTAAATATGTTTTTGAGCCTTCAAGAAATACATTTCCTCTGAAAACATATCATTCTTGAAGCCTCCATGTGTCTTTTTCCCTTTGAACAATCCTCACTGTTGTTTCCATTTGAAAAGCCTCACTGTTTGTGGAAGAAAGTGCTCAAAAAAGCCTCTGTAATTGCCCATTTTCACCCATTTCCCTTCATTTTCATTAAACCTCCTTTCATCTTTTAAACTCCCTTTTTCCTCTAAAATCCTCTGAAATCCCCCTTCTAAACCTTACAGCTCCCTTTATTTGGTTTAAAAACCTCCTTTTCTGCCTACCGAAACCCTTTTTTAAGCCTTAAAAATCCTCATTTTGGCTTAAAAATACTCTGTTTTCATTACAGGCCTAAGCCCCTTTCGGCCTGACCCTTAACCACTTCCCCACATGTGACCCACGCCCAAGACCAAGCGCTAAAGCCCCGAGCGCTAATCGCAATCAGAGTATTCCATGTGAGCCTTTCCCTTTGTTAATTGAATTTTCCCGATGCGATGAACATTTGTTCTATCGACTGCGGATTTGATCTGAGCCGTCGATCTTTACAAGATTCTACGGTCAACGTTATCATCTCCACCCAATCGCATCTCTAACATTACCCTCCAATTACATATGAGCCATTGATCTCCCTGCTAGATCTGACGGCCCTGGTGCAATCGCACATCGCAAAGGGCCCCATCCCGTGCTATTGACCCTCCCGATTTGCTAGCCCCGATTAGATCGTGACCATTCATCCTTTCAGATCCAACAGTCAGGATCATCTTCGCCACATATAACTCTTCTCCCCTTTGTAAAACCTTCCGCCTCATCTTCAGATCTGAGCCATCCATTCATGAAGATCCATGGCTCATAATTAACCCAATGGACCCGATGGCCCGCTCCATATCTCCCCTTCCAACCGATCTTCGTCGTCCATCCCTTTAGATCCAACGGCCCTCATTCATTCCACCCATTCACATACCCATTTTCCTTCCCGCGCTCCCTCTTTCAATCTTGACCGTCCATACCATAGATTCGACGGTTGGGATTCAATCCTCCTTTGACCATTCCCCACCTAACCGCCAGCGCATCTTTCCATATCGCGCTGCCACCTCAACCGTCAGATCTCGTCGCTCCACATCCAACGGTCAGGAAGCATATGGCGTTTTTCTGGCATCCGGACGTTAACGGTTCAAAATCGCGCGATATAGACGGTTTCGTTTTGCCATGTGTCATGCAGCGACATGTATCGCGTTTTTTCGGGAGATTTTCAAAACCACCCCTGAGCCGCGTGACACCAACGATTTTCCCACTAAAACCACTTTTCCCCTTTGGCCCCTGAAAGCTTCATCATTTAATCCCCACGGTTGATCTCCTCCTGAGATCCAACGGTCCACGTTTTATCGCCCTCCGCCCGCCGGGTCCCACCATTTAAGGCCCCCGACTTCATGCATTTCACTCCTTTTTCTTTGTAAATCACCTGAAATGAAACCTTAGTGTCTTAACACTACAACTCATTTTCCTCCGTCTAACCTCCTGCACTGGTAATCCTGACTGTTGATCATCACCTGTCCATCTAATCCAACGGTCTGTGACCCTCATTGCACCAAACCTCCAGCGGAGGATTCTTTCACCATTCTGCAGTGTTTTCACCCATTTTCACAGGCCTCCACAGCAATTTTCCGCCACTCCCCTGGATTTTATAACGAGTTTATTTCATTGTGCAGGGTTTACAGATCGATGAATTCGTTATGTTTCCACAGTCACATTCACTGTGACTGAGAGCGCAGAGATGACCATTACAGCAGCGGCAAAGTGTATCAGCAGAGACAGATCAAAGGATTAATGCCTATCATTGAAGATTAATGATCGTAATCCTGTGTTCAAAGGATAAAAACACAGTTTGAAGGACCATGAAGATGATTAAGGGCTTAAAAAGGCCTAAAGTGCACAAATAAGTCATATCAGTGTTACAGCATCAGCAGAACGTGTTTTCTCCAGGAAGGACATCTTCCTACAGCATTCTCCATGCTTCCTCGAGCCCTTAAAGGTTATTTCACTGACAGAAGTTTCTAAAGCTGTCAGGACAACAGTTATGGAAGCATGGGAAGACCTGAAGACCTTTATTCGCCTTACTTATTTTAGAAGATAAACAGAGTACCATCAGTCAGCGTTCTTCAGAAGAGCATACCTGAAGTTATTAACAAATACTTCTAGACCATACTTCAGAGTACACACAGTTAATGAAGAGCCATTTTGCAGAATGGGCACTCAACCTTCTTCTCCTCTGTCACAATGCAACAATTAAGTTTACATCTACTCCTGTTATCACTCATTCTCCTATAAGAACCCCTGAAGAATACATTGTAAGGTTGTTGTTGGTTGATAGGGATTTTATCGACTTTTAGAACTGTTATTGGGGAAGTAGCTTGGTAGCTTGTAATTTAGTAGGCTGGGAGGAGAAGTTGGAATGTAACAGCCATTGAGCTCAGAGTATGTGACCGGTTTTGCACATCAATTGAACAAGCAAATTTCACAGGATCCTAGTCTATATTACGGGTGATGTTTCCTTACTTATTTCATGTTTAATCACATTGTCCACTATTCTCTAATAAGAATTAGTAATCTGGCTTAGGATATACCCCTGCATGGTACCCTAACGCTTTCCTGCTCTTCTTATCTTTGATGTTTTCTGCTGATTGTGTATTTAAGAGCAAATTCATATAATTTAACCAGTCAAAGATGTTGGTCTAGCCCATGCTTACTGATGTATGAATTTGGAGTTTTTTGCTTAGATGTTCTTGTTGGGTTTAAGCTGGAAGAATTGGGATACCGGGGATTTAGAGTTAGCCCTATCCACTGGGGTCCTTTTCCAACAGATTGGCCTTTCTAAGATCTCTTGAGCCAGTGTCAAAACATTGAAGGTTAAAAGTCCTTCTCTGATCTTAGGCCTTACTCTGTGTTAAATCTTAACTTTGTTTTTCCTTGAGAGTATGCTGAAAGCAGGCTTGGATTTAAATGACCTCTAACCTGATCTTAAGCTACCCTTTGTGTCTTCATTGAGAGTTTCCTTGAGTATGTCAAAGAAGGTCTGGGTTTAAATGACATCTGACCTGATCTCCAGACAGAAATTGGGTTTCTTTCTTTCTTTCACCTTCACTCCTTAATGTTCCATTCCACCATCTATTTAAAATATCCTTTAGTATAGATGACTTGCCCTATGGAAAGCCTTGGTTACTTGTTATGCAAGTAATTCCCTTTCATGACTCCATAGCCCAATGGATTGACACTTTCTTGGCCTATCTTCTTTTGCTGAAACATCCTGCTACTTTGTTCCTTTCATTCCATTTAACCTTCTTGGTTAATGATCTCCAACCCAACAACCAAATCATTTTAAAACCCCTTGTGCTTCATACCTAGCCTAATACCTCATTCTGAGCATTAAAGATACATATTTCTTTGCCTTTTATAGAGAGATCCCTCTCTGGATCCAAGAGGGCTAGCTCCTAGGATCCCAAAGTGGTTTGATGTTGTCTGGTCTTTTGGTCTTGCCAATCTAGCCAAAACACTGGAACACCAACACTCCCTACCCTTCACCAATTGCTCATAGATAAATAGGAAGTTAAGAAAAATCCCCTCCAAATCCTGTCAGAATATGAAAACATCAAGAGAAACGCTAGAGAGAGTGTCCAAGATTACTACACTAGATTCAACAACATATACAATGCCCTACCTCCTCACATGAAACCCCCACAAGGCTTGGCCCTAATGAAATTTTTAGATGGCTTCGACCCAGAGATGGCTTATCAGCTGAGAGAAAAAAATTCAACTACACTAGAAGAAATGCAGAGGAGTTTTGTAGGTGTGGAAGCAAATCTGATTGCAAAAAGAGCTAGAATGAGAAGTGAGAAAAGAGTCATGATTAGGGAAGAGCCTGTAGCTTCCACTTCTGATGCCAAGATCGATAGTCTGATGAGAACGATGGGGAGGATCAACTTGAATGAGAGAGTTTTCTCTAGGGAAAATCATCCATATCCTCAAAATAGAAACCAAAACTTTAGAAGAAACCCCCCTCAAATAAGACAGAGAGAACAAAGAGGACCTTACCTGCAAATTAGGCCTCTATTCCAAGAAATTATGTTGATGAGGATGAGGGGGGGTTGAGGAGCCAGAGGAAAGCCAAATCAATCTGATGGGAATTAATGATGAAGATATTTTTTTCCTCATCGAAGAAGAACAAGATGTATTTTCTTCGACTCAAACTACAGTAGGATTTCAAGAGTCTGAAGATTATAAACAAGGATTTGAGAAAGCCATCATGGAGGTGCATAGACAATATAACCTCTAAAGTAAGAAAAATTCAGATATCCCCAAGAGAAATAATTCTCAAAACTCTACCACTGAGGTCCCTGAAGTTAGTCCTAAGAAAGCAGCAGAAATTTCAAATAAAATTACTAAAATAACCAGAAATAATGATCTAGAAAGCAACACTAGTAAATCAACAGTCAGCCCTAGCAAAACTGGTCCAGTTGATATCCGTAATACAAGTCAACAATCTGAAATGGCTGCAAAAATAGTGCTTGAGAAGAGTGATTCAAATCTTCCAAAGACACAGACACCATTCAACATTGAGAATGAAATTGCTAAAATAAAATTCTTTGTCCCTCTCACTGAATTGGTAAACCAAGATGTATATAGGTCTCAAATCCTAAAAGCGCTGAACATGGGAGAAATAATTGACACTGTTAATCTAAATGATGAAAAACCTGAACTTTTGTTTGGGCCCGAAGTAGAGGGAAAATTTCAAGAGGGAGGTGTTCCCCCGTTTTATCTCAGTTTGAATATTCATGACAAAATTCTCCATAATGCCATGATATACTCAGGTGCATCTCACAACCTCATGCCAAGGGTTGTTATGGAGAGACTTGGCCTCGAGATAACTAGACCCTATAAAGACCTGTACTCTTTTGACTCCAACAAAGTTAAATGTTTGGGCCTCATCAAAGATCTATGTGTTACATTAGCCCAGATACCGGCCAAGAGTTTAGTGATGGACATCGTGGTGGCTGACATCCCTCCCAAATATGGTATGCTTTTATCACGCACTTGGGGAGCCAAGCTCTTAGGCACTCTCCAAATGGATATGACTTATGCTACCATACTATTTTTTGGCTAGCAAAGGAGGTTGTATAGGGAAACTCTAATGAAATACATGGTAAGCAGTCAGGAAAAGCCTCATAATTACCCCTTGTACTCTGTTCACTCTGACCTTGATTCATTTATTCTATATAATGATGTGAATATTGATGAACAAGTAACTGAAGAAGAAGAAGACCATAAGAAAATACTTTCAGTCCAAATGGAAATCGTGCAACACCAGTCTGAGAATGTACCCTTTTGGAACATGAGTTTTGATGGTTCGTGTGGAAAAGCTGGCTCCGAAGCAGTGTGTGTGGGTATGCAATACGAACAATAACTATGCAGAAGCGCACTCTTACAAGCTAAAATTTCAGTGTACCAAAAATATATCAGAGTACGAGACACTCCTTTTAGGTTTACAATTGCTCAAGAAACTAGGAGCCAAGAGAATCTCTGTCCAGGGGGATTCCAAGCTGGTCATTAAACAAATCATGGGAGAATATTCAGCCAAGAATCCTTGAGTGAGAGCATACAGGAATGCTACCCTTGAAATCCTGAAAACATTTGAAGAATATGATCTTGCTGCAGTTCCAAGGAATCAGAAAGTTCGGGCTGATGGGTTAGCATTTTCGGCCAACACTTGTAAATTGCCTCACCCCAACAAACAATATACAGTATAGGTTAAACACCGCCCAGCAGTCCCTGACAATATGAGATATTGGCAAGTCTTTGAAGATGACAAACAGATTGAGAATTTCCTCCAATCTAAGGGTGAGTTTGAAGATTCTGATTTGGACCGAGATGGCGAAGAAGATTTTTCCGCAAGAGAGAAAATGTGTAGGGAGGAGCCCCCTCACCTTTCTGATGTTAATTTTTTAGCAAGTGAAAATAAGCATAGGACAGAGGTGCATGAAGATCCAGAAAAGGAAGAATTTGAAGTACTGGAATTTAGAGACAACACCCTATCGAGAGGACTGGTCCCTCTCGAGGAGCTATTTGATTTCAATGATGTGGCTAAGAAACCGAAAATGGAATCTACAGAAGAAAATATCGAAGAATGCAATATGGGCAGAGAGAAAGAGCCCAAGGTGGTAAAGTTGTCAAGAACACTGCCTGCAGCCATGAAATAGAAATACATCTCTTTGTTCAAAGAGTTTATTGATGTGTTTTCCTGGAGTTATGAAGACCTGCAAGCTTATGATATGGATATTTTCCAACATAAATTTCCACTCAAAGAGAATCAGAAGCCTTTCAAACAGAAACTGCACCAGATAAATCCTATCCAAATGCCTCTGGTGGAGAAGGAGATCAAGAAGATGTATGATGTAAAGATAATAGTCCCAATCAGATATTCCGAATGGGTTTCCAATCTTGTACCTGTAAGAAAGAAGACAAGTGAGATCAGGCTTTTCATTGACTTCAAAAATCTGAACAAGGCATCTCTCAAGGACAACTAGCCTTTACTAAAGATGGACCACATATTACAAAACATAGTGGGCTCCAAAATAATCTCTCTACTAGATGGTTTTTCAGGGTACAATCAAGTGCTCGTACACCCAGATGATCAACACAAAACGACTTTTACCACCCCATGGGGAACTTTCATGTATGTAAAAATTCCCTTTGGATTAATAAACGTTGGTGCCATTTTTCAAAGAGCAATGGATATTCCTTTTTCAGAAGAAATTAGTATCTTCATTGTGATATATCTTGATGATATTACAGTAGATTCAAAGAACGATGAGGAGCATCTGGCCCGTTTGAGAAGAGTGTTTGAGAAATGCAGGAAGTTTGGCCTATCTCTGAATCCTAAGAAATCATTATTTGGTCTTGAAGAAGGAAAGCTTCTAGGCCACATCATATCTGAAGAAGGGATCAAGATTGACCCCAGCAGGATTGAGGGCATTCTACAAATCAGTTGTCCCAGAAACATCAAAGAACTACAATCCTTCATTGGAAAGATAATTTTTTTGAAGAGGTTTATACCAAATCTCGCAGAACTCCTGAGGAATATCACTAACATGCTCAAGAAAGATTCAGGAGTCAAGTGGACTAGAGAGGCTAAGCAGTCCTTCGACCTGGTAAAGCAAGCACTTACTACAACACTGGTTCTCATCAGCCCTGATTTCACCAAGGATTTAATCATTTTCCTCTTTGCATCAGGGCACATGATTGTTGTTGTGTTGCTGCAGAAAAATAAGGATGGACAAGAGCAACCCATTGCATTTTTCAGTCAAGTTTTAAGAGATGCATCGTTGAAGTACAATATCATGGAGAGGCATGCTTTTGCCTTGATCAAAGCACTGAAGCATTTTAGATTTTGTATTCTGCATTCGCACATCACTGCATTCGTGCACAATACAGTTGTCAAAGACATCCTAACACATGATCCTGATGGAAAAAGAGGCTAATGGCTGAAACTAATCAAGGGACAAGGATTAGCCAAACTAATGGTTGAAACAAATTTTCAAGCACTAGATATTAACATGATTCATTCACTAGATGAACAAGAGGAGCTGGTGACTCCACCTATTGAGGAAGCATATATGAATTATCCCTGGTATGCACATATATTGTATGTTCTATTCTATTTAAATACTCTCCTGGTTTGTCCAAAATAAAGGCTAGATTCTTGAGATTTAAAGGCTGTAAAATTCTGCATACTTGAAAATGTTTTGTATAGGAAAGATCCTGGGGGCATATCGCTTAAATGTTTGCTTCAAGAAGATGCAGATAGAGTTATAAAAGAATTCCATGAAGGGGATTGTGGAGGTCATCTCTATTGGAAAACCACTGCTAATAAGATCCTTAGAGCTAGTTTCTATTGGCCTACTCTTTTCTCAGACACCCACAAATGGTAGCCACCTATCATAAATGCCAAATCTTTGAGGGAAAAAGAAAATTGTTGCCTCTGCCTTTACAGCCTATCTCTGTTGAAGCTCCTTTCCAACAATGGGGTTTAGACTTCATTGGATAAATCCACCCTCCCTCCTCTGGCCACATAAATGGATCCTCACTGATATAGACTATTTTACCAAATGGATAGAGGCCATCCCTTCCAGAAATTCTACTAACTCAGTGATTATCAAATTCCTTGAAACTAACATCCTGTCCATATTTGGTTGTCTGAGGAAAATCATTACAGATAATGTTGTTGCTTTAAGTCCAAGAAGATGATATATTTTTGCCATGGGTATCGAATTTATTTGGGGCATTCAATAGCTTATTACCCTCAAGGTAATGGATTAGTTGAGTCCTCCAACAAGAGCCTAGTTAATATCATCACAAATTTGCTGGAGGATAATAAGAAATCTTGGCATAACAAGCTGATACATGCACTGTGGGCCGATAGATTAACCACCAAGAAATCAATTGGCATGTCACCATACTAGTTAGTATGTGGAATGGATGCAGTTTTCCCAACATCCCTAAGAGTGCCAGCCATGAAGCTCATTCAAGAAGCACAGGCTGAAGAAAATGATGTGCAAAGGAGAATAAGCCATACCATTCAGTTGCAACAGTCCATAGAAGAGGTGTACAACAGAACCCAGGTGGTGCAAGAAAATATGAAGAATATTTTTTACAAGAGGACAAAAGCCAATGATTTAAAAATAGGAGATAAAGTGCTGAAATGGGACTCGAGGCGAGAAGATAAAGGTAAGCATGGAAAATTCGACAACTTATGGAAAGGGTCATACACCATTCATTCCTTCATAGGTGATAATGCATTTTTCTTGCAAGAAATGGATGGAACAACGTTGTTTGGAGGTCCCGTCAATGGCAGGATGCTAAAACACTATCTCTGCTAAAACTCACAAGACTTTCATCATTGTAAATACCATAGCATTACATTTTTCAGTAATCCATTGGACTAGGTTGAAGCCCGGAGTGAAGGCCATAAGCCTAGTCTGATAAGCAAAGATGTATATAATTTTTTCTAAAAGTGTTGCAAATTAAACTGCCTCTACTATTGAAAAAAGTTTTGTGCAGTCATACAACTTAAGCATGATTGTACAAATTTTGAATTTTCTGTTGATAGGTTAGAAAATAAATATTTTCCAAACCATTTAATCTTGGCTTATCAATAGGCAGGTAGAAAATGACATTGGTTCAACAGCCTAATCTGAACCAATAGGAAAAATAAGGGATAGGTAATAGGTTAGCAATTCAAAAGAAAATGATGTCAGGGTTTGCAATTCTAAATGCACCCCAAAAGGGGGTAGGTAGGTGTGCAAATGAGATCTTAATACTATGAGCATGTCTCCAGTTTTCAATTTCAGGTTGCTTTTTCAATCTCAGGATCAAGTGTATTTCAGACCTCAGTTTGCAGAAAGCATCGACATCAACCTGAAGGTTGCAGCAACAGAAGTTGCAGCAGATCAGGCTGCAAGGTTGGAATCAGCCCAATGGATCAAACCACTAATCTACGATGTTCTTGACACCTCCTGAAGGAGCTGCCATCCCCATTTGGAGCCACTGTTAGACTCTTGTATTTCACAGTATCACCAGGTGACTGATCATTTCTTATATTTTTCATATTGAAAATAATATTCCATGGCTATCATTTATTTTCAGAGAAATAAAGGGAACTCTTGACTGAAGAGGGCTTCAAAGGAATCAATCTGCATCTCCATCCAGTATAAGGAAGAAAGTGTTGTTGATAAGGTGTAATGGTGATCCAATTCCATTTATACCCTCGTTCCATTTCATTCACCCTCTTTTTCCCTCTCATTTACTCCATATTCTCCCATGCTCTAAATCCCATTAAAACCCTCCCAAAAACCCACATATATAACCTTTCGGGGATTATTACTTTATAAACCCTTTTATTATAAAGTCTCAGACTTTATAATTATAAGCTCCGCCACCCACGAATAGCCGTGTTATATTAAAGCTTATCGTTATATATATATATATATATATATATATATATATATATATATATATATATATATATATATATATATATATATATCGCAGACCCTTTTAAAACCTTTGGTGGGACCCCTTACGCCTCATCACATATCGCCGTCACAACTTTTGTGTTATAAATCAAATGCCAAAACTTATAAAATCGCCAATGCGATATAATGTGGGACCCATTCCCCGTCACGCTTCCCTTCCATTTATTTTCCTTTGAAATACATTGAAACCTTTCCTTTTTGACCTCTTCGCTTTACCCTTCCCTCTTCACCATTTCATTGCTTTTCATTCCTGATAACGATTAAAGTGGGGCCCTCTTCGCATTTCGCAGTTTTTAAGTGTTTCGCAATGGAATAAATTTTAAAATATGTGATTGCCGATTTTGCGAGATCACATCGCATCTGACTTACCATTGTGAGCACTCGCAACATCTCTACTTTTATTTGCGATGCGATAAGTCGACCCCACCTCCGCAGCTCTGTTCCTGCTTCATAAGTCATTGAAATACATATGAATATCATATAAATTCCATAATACTTACTGCTTTAAACCTTCCGCCGATTCATAAAAAACTTCGCCGCATAGCTAGTGGGTCCCTCTTCCCTGCATTTCGCAAAGTTTAAAAGTTAACCCCCGCGCTCATAGAAAAACCTTAAGTTCTATGTTTTGCGATGCGAGCAGGGTCCCACTTCCTCCCCGCCACAACACTCATCTCCTCCCTCGCTCATCACCCTTCGCACTTTTTAAAGGTTATACCATATGCGCTTACAACTAAAAGTTAAAGATTGCAATGTGCGATGCGGTCTGCTCCTGCCGACCCTCCACATCACTTACCTTCCACGCCACCTCCCCTTCGCATCACACCGCCAATCATATTCTTATGACTTAAACTTTAAAGATTGCGAAGTGCGCGGATGCGACACCACTTCATAACTGCCATATACAGAATTTCAGGTCTGAATAAATGAGTTTTCCACACTGTTTTGCGTGTATAATAGGTTAAGTCAGGCATTTACTCAAATATCAAACAACAAAGACTAAAGGGGTAGTCGAATGCACCAGCACTGACACCAATCAATGAGGGGTGGCCAACACTGCACCAGATTAATTACTAAATGCCAGTTTTCTGCATTTTAGAGCTAGATGTCAAAGCCTCCATTGGTTACCTCTTTGAAACCATCATAGCCACCTCAAAGCCACTTTGTTGATTCACGAAGAGCCGCCTGAGTTTTTCATTCTTGAAGAGTTACCATAATAAATTCTACAGGCGGTGTTCATCAGAGTTTTTCTTGATTCGGGCCTTGCACGGCCAACTTGTCTAATCTCAGTTTGTTTGTAATAAATAAAGGTTGCCATAGTAGATTAGGGAAAACCGACTTAGTTGTTAGTTAAATACTGCTAGAATTCTCATTTGAAATGTTGGATATCTTAGCATCTGTATTGTAAGAACTACTATTGGGGCACTATGATTTTGAAGCTCGACATCGATAATCAAAGACCGGTTACAGGATTCTTGAGCTGTGTTAAAATGGTGATGTGTTTCTTCTTTGTTTAAAATTTTCCATCGTTTTCTCTGTTGTGTATCTGCTCATCTAATTGTGAATCATAAATTTTAGATTAAGATTCACTGTCAGAGCACCTTAGTTTTGTCTGCATTTGCAATCTGAATGTTTTCTGCTGAAGTCTAATTAAATAATTCTTAATTTCTCTTTAGTCACTACTAAACCTTACTGTTTCTTCCACCTCCTAGTTCATACATCTCTTAAGATCCATTTCGCACAGTTAGCTTGCCCTGCGATTTGCTCTTGATTTTGACGTGCCTTTCCAGCCTTTGACTCCATCGCCCAATGGAATAGCCTCTGCAACCCTATCTGTCCAACCACACAATAAATCAAATAAGCAATCTTATTTCTATAACTAGCCTGATATCGGTACTTATAACCAGCAAGTCAAATCGATTTAAATCATAAAATAGAGAGAGCCCTCTCTGAGTCTAGGAAGGCTAGGTCCTAGACTCCAAAGCGGTTTGATGTTGTGCTTTATAGTTTAGTTTTGCCAATCTTCTAAATTATAGAGTTCCAACAGATGAAATGTAGTTGACTCAGTGAGCTTGGTGTCCAATAGTGTCAAGAGGCTCGACCAAAATGTGCTTAGGAACCTGCTTTCGTGATCTAACATAATGGTCTGCGGGATCTCAAAATGTACCCACACCCGTTCAAATAATATTTTGGTAATTTCCTATGTTGTGATACTCTTCTTACATGTTGCCAAAATAGTCATCTTAGAAAACTTGTCCATGACCATAAATACATGGTCATTACCATGCTTGGTAGAAGGGAGGCTAGACAGATAATCCATGGAGATGGATTCCCAGGGATGGTTGGGGGTAGGAAAAGGAGTGTAAAGGCCTTACTTCTTGATGGTTGACTTGGTGATGGCATTGGGAGTGTAGTATCTGATACATTTTCCCACATTCTGCCAGAGTTTTGGACAATAAAAATACTTATGTAGTATGACTACAATTTTATCCACACCAAAGTGTCCTACGACCCGACTATAGTGCGCCTCCTAAATCAGCTTGGCACGCTTGCTTGAAGGAACTCAAAGGTAGGCCAGGTAGCCTAATAATGCATCCTGGAGGTGGAAATCTAGAATTTTCTTGCCATCCACTAACATATGATATGTGGTGGAAAACTCTAGATAATGTTTGTATAGTTGTGACCATCTAGAGGTCTTGTGTCCGCAAGGGTTGAGAAAAATATTTAGTGTTGAAACTAGGGGCCGACTAAGGAAATATACAACATGAGACGTGCTACCCCTTTTGTATTTAATGTTCAAGTGGAATTATTGCAAATATGTAGACCACTTTTGATGGCGATCATTCTACAACTTCCCTTTTCATTCCCCTTGTCGATGTTTGACTCTGAGTCAGAAAATGCATCTGACTCTGAAGCCTTCACCTTGACCACTAGTGATTGCTTGGCACGACACTCACTTGTGTTGTGTGTGGGGCTCTTGTGGAACTCACACGACTTCCCTGTGTCCTTCTTCGTCTCTGTGGTGTTGTTCTTTTCTTGTGGCTTCAATGGTTTATCCAGGGTAAAACTGCCTTGGCTTTGTCTTTTATTCGATGGTTTGGGGGTGCCTTTTCCCTGCTTTGGATTCACAGATCCAAAGTCTCGCTTATTCTAATTAATTTTTTTTTCAATCTTGGCAACATATCAACATGTTGCACTAAGCGAGGAGATGTCCATGAACTCCATTTATTCCTAAATGTATTTTTGCAGACAATCCCTATAATTGAGCACCAAATGTTGCTCAAAGTCTTTTATACCCAGCTTTGTGTGTAGAGTATGAAAAATATTTGTGAACTCATGCACATCTTCTTCCCTTTGTTGTCGTAGTGTGGCCCATTGTAAGTATTTGTACTCATAGCTCCCCACGAAGTAATAATGTTCCTTTCCAACGTCTCGGAAATAGTTCCAAGTGGGTGTGACTATGAACAGAGAGGATTCCTCGACCCTTTTCTCACAATATGTTTCCCACCAGTCGTTGACATGGGGAGCGGCCTTAAGCAGTGCAAAAGTAATCTTCTTCCTATCGGAGAAATTATGGATTGGAAAATAACCCTCCAGCAGATTCAACCATTTATCTACAACATTTGCATCTATTTTAACTTCGAATATAGGGATATTGAAGTTCACGTGTACCTTGAAGGGGGTGACGCCTCTGAAGTGACTGTTGGATGCAGTAGCTTTGTCGGTGGGCATCTGCCAAATGATCTAGGCAAAGTTGTCCATCATCTTTTTCCTTTACTGCTGAAGGGATTCTTTGAGCAGTAGTTTGATAGGATCTCCTTCTCCCTCACCTTTCTTTTCTTCCACTATGGGAAGTCATGAGTGTCAGCAAGGATGGTATTGTAAGGGTTCAACTAGTTCAAATTTGAACTCCTTATACCCCAACATCATGTCCAAATTTATGCAGGAACGAAATGAAATACAAATATAAACAAAAACACAAAGCTACAATGAAAACAAAACTTCAATTCATTAATAACAAAGTACTGAAAATTGTTACATGAAAAATGGAAATAGACTAGTTTGGGTGATGGTAGCTTACCTCTGAGGAGAGATGTGGTGGCTACATGCCTTCTGAACTATGTTACAATGAGGCTCAAATGCCTTTTTATCATTAAGAAACAACGGTAAACCCTAAACATCTAAAAACCTAACCCTAGGAGATGAAGCTCCAAAAGCTTGTGCGCCCCGTTGGGGTTAGTTGGAACTTCAACTTACAGGGGTCGTAACTTTGGCATATGATCTTCATTTGACTATCATAATACCTTGTTTCTAATATTTCCAAGAGAAGAACGAAAAGAAACAAGTAAATTGACTTTTAGCTGAGGCTTTCGCTATATACATCTTTGTGTTGTGCAATTGAAATTCTTTCTCTTTCTTGTTCATGTGATTGTGTGATTGTAATTGGTTTCCTCAATTTGTAGAATAGATTCAAGTATCTTTTTTTTAGCATACTACAAGATCAATTGAATTTATGTGGATTTTCCACAAAGAGAATTAAGAAAGTACATCAAGTAGGAGTAATATTATAGAGCATAGAGGTGGAGAACTTAGAAAGTTAATGGTGATGGATTTTGTAATTAATTTTGAATATCGAAACATAATGCAGGGTTCTTTTGTAGGATTCTCTCCAAACATGGTTATTATCATACAAGCAATCATGATTTCATCATAATCCCTTCCTAAGATTATAGATTGCATGATAATCAAATCCCTTGAACCATTTAGGACTAATTTTGGCTTGCTATGACAAGGCAATATTAAGAGGAGATTTATTTTTTCCAAGAAATCCTAGGCCATCACATTATTAGCATTGGGGATAACTTTGGAAAGCTTATTGGTTTTGATGCTACCTTCAATGTGTACACGTTCCTTTGGAAGGCTCATCACAATTTATATGGAGTGCACAATGTGTTGACTACCTTTTGTTGTATTATGATGGGCATACACATTAGAGATAACTTACTCATGGTTTGTTTAGCCTTGACTTAATTTATGTGAAATATTTCATTAAGATATTGGAGACATATGTGACTTACTGACATTCTTTATAAGGTGCGCATGGAGGAATTGGTTAATTTCTTGGGAGGATGACCACTTGGAGAAGGACCATTAGGCATATTGGAGGAGATATTTGAGCCCTAGGTAACATAGGAACACTTGGTTATTTGCATGGAGGTTTGCACTTGAATTAACGATGCATGGGTTGAGGAGTGATCATGTAGGTGTGATGAACTTGGAGGTACACATGGCATAGGAGGGAGAACTGTAGAATTTTATATTTTTGAAGAAAGATCATTAGATTCATATTATGAATTGCTTTCCCTTAACCCTTAGTCAGTGGATGTGCATACATTGGTGCTCGACTTCTATGACTTTGAGTTGGAGTGCTTCATGTATGTGCATATCTATTGTCCATATACGTTAACTGTTGTAGGCAAGATATACTATGTTATCATTGGCCTCCCTTTCATTCATGTAAATAAAGTTAATAA
Source organism: Pinus albicaulis (assembly GCA_034641835.2). Taxonomy (NCBI): domain Eukaryota; kingdom Viridiplantae; phylum Streptophyta; class Pinopsida; order Pinales; family Pinaceae; genus Pinus; species Pinus albicaulis. The sequence continues at coordinate 1,350,238,909 of CM076575.1, read as the reverse complement.
ATAGTATTTTCATTCACCCATGTTCAATCACATGATCACATGTTTGTGGTAGAGATGTGAGAGCTAGAGTGAACTAGCCTCTTAAAACTTCTTCATTGTATTTCTCTCTTTATCTTGAGCACGAGGGTTTTTTAGGAGATGCAAGATAGTACTAGGGTTAGTATTTTTCCTAAAGAAGACAAAGGAAGGTAAGGCTTGGGAGAAACCCTAAAGGAGAAAAATAAGCACTTGATCTTGTATTTTATGTGGGAAAAGAAGACTAGGGTTTTAATATAGCATTTGGAAATATTAATACTACTTGGAGTGCTTGATGTGGAGAAGATAGAGGGAGATAATCTTGTACACTTGTGTGATGCAAGTGAAAGTGCCAAGGAGGACATGCTAGTGTGTATGCTAGCATGTTAAGCATCTTTGATGGTGAAATCAAATTTGATTAGGAGTGAAACATAGCTAGGAGGAGTTGGTGGCTAGGGTTTCTTTATGGTTTCCCTAGCCAAGATTTTAAGAGCACGACTTACATCAACTTGTATTATGTTATGGAATGTACTTTTACTTCATCTCATACATATATATGTAGTGTTGTTTACCTATAAGTTATTGTGGATATTCCATGCGAATCATTCATCTCAATAGATCTTATAATATTTTGAAAATTGTATACTATCCAATTTATTGCCCTAGATCCCATATTGAATATTACTAGGTTATTGCTTAGAGTTATGAAAATCACCGAGATACCAAAAACACAATAATAAGAAATGTATACACCATCCACACAAACAGACAAAAAATGTATCTTGGGAAACCCAAAACGTGAGGAAACCCAAACAAAAGGTGATATTTATGCTCTGCTCTTTTTTCTTCAATTATCAAATGTAAGTTCAAAGATAGGGGCACTCACTATGGAGTAGACTCATTGCACTCTAAATGACTACTACAAAAACTTCTTCCTCATATATTATGCTCTCGAAATGCTACTCTTAAGTGCTCTCCTCAACTATGGAACAAGTACAATGCAAAAGAATGGAATCCTTTCTCCTCCTAAGGGCCCAATATTTAACATAGCTTGATCATTGTCTAGAATTAAGGTTTTTGCATGCCTTAAACCTTAATTAGTGACAATGTTTGGACCTTTTAGAATCTCCTCAAAAGTCCACATGTGGCTAGACTCACATGTGTGAGTAATGTGGTTTAACATGGCATCCACTTGTACCATCGTGGTCAATATGGTAGATGTGGAGCTATAAAAAGGGTCTCTTTCACCTCTAATTACCTCACATTAATATGTCAATCCGGGAGCGTTTTGTTATTACAAAGAGTGACTCAATCTGAGGCTATCATTTGTCAGAGTAATGCTAGTAGTACAATGCTTAAGAAATACAAAAGTAAACGGATGCTTGTCTGTAACTAAATTACTTCAAAGAATAAATCACACACTCAGAAAACTCAACAGCTTATCAGTCAAGGGTTCGGCAGTGATAACCCATCCCTTCGGAAACTGATGGAAAGGAAATTAGAGCATAGACCACAAGCCTGGGAGCTAGACAGTGACTGCCAATGCTCACTACAGCCTTAGATCATCTCTCACGCCAAAACAACAAATGCGAGTAAATGGAACAGCAAATAAAAGATTGAACAGCAATTCTGGAATGGAACAGCAAATCTAAAATGGAACAGCAATTGAAATAACTAAGTCCCGCGGGTTGTAACCAAACTTAATCTATTAACTCAAATGCACTCTTTGCAATCAAATAACATTCTTTCACTCTAAAGGAAATTCACACAAATCACGCTAATGGAACAGCAATAACTATTAATGAATTATGGAACAGTACTGATAAATCAGAAACGCGCACAACACACTGGAATAACAATCTGAATCAACGGAAATACGACTGTGCTTCCAAATAGAACACTATTATTTCTGAATCCAACGATTATGAAGAACACTACCTCAACAAATGTATGACACGAATATTCAGTATAACAGCTCCGTAACAAAACAGTAAGAACATGCAATTAACTCTTAAAAGAATTAATAACTTGATGCGGAGTCAACACACGATTCTGTCTGTAAAAACCTCAATGATTCAATCTTTAACATGCAATACAACCTGAAACATATCAAATTACCAAATAACACCGATAAACAAACCATGCCAAAGTCAAATCGTAATGGTAAAAGCAAGTGTCCTCCCCAAGCCGTGCCCTTAGCCTCCAAGGATACACCGCTTAAGTTAATCCATACGCAGATGAAATAATCACCAAGCTTTATTAATGCATCTACGAAAAATACATCGAACCAAATTTTTAATGAGACTTAATAATCAAAGCTGATGTTTTACAGAAAATTACATAAAAGCGTATCCTCTATCAAGCTAACAGTTCTGTCCCTTTATATAAAGGCGACGGCGGAGATGTCCAAGTAACATGATAAATAAAGTAGTGATCCCTCAGGATCGAAGATCCTGAGGGATTCGCCAAACTGTTAATTCTTCATCCTTTCATTTCTTTGGCGCCGAGCTGGTGTCTTCTCCTTCTTTTTCGAGCCGATTTGCTGTAATCTATTTAGCCTTATTTGCATTCGGTTCACCTTCAGAGGGACAGCAGTTATCTCGACTTTGTCTCTTCCTTTGGAGCGGCAATTCCTCGTTTTTTCCTTTTCCTGTTCAGAAAATAACCATTATTAGTGATTAAGTCTTGCATATCAATTTCCACATGTTTTATTATAATTCCTTATTACTTTCCAAATTCATGAGACAAAAAGGTTTACAAATTCTACTAAAAAGCCACTGAAATAATCATCAAAAACATACCTTTTCAGTACTCCACACACCCCCCTGCTTACCTTGTTTCATGTCCTCATGAAAACATTGTAGTTGACATGCAAGGCAGTGAGAGAATATGCTGGCGAAGGAGTCTCATTCGGAGGCCTACAACCATGATGAGTGATTAGATAGTCAAAGAACTGACCTGTTTGCCCCTCAGGCATCTCATACAGGGCCTGGTATCCGGGTGCAGGGTGCCAAATAATTGGAGTGAAAAATCTATATCCTAACCAGGATGACCCTGCTTTCAGAATGCTCTCGCCATAGAGGTTCAAACGGTTGGCAGCTAACTCAAAGTTCTCATACTTAAATGGTTCCCTGAGCTGGATGTTTGGATCAGAGATTCGGTACCGAAATTTGGCTGCATTAATGGCCAAGTCTTGGATGGAAAGAAAATACTCTAACCCTTCCCGAATAAGTGCCTCATGCATGGGTCCTAAAGTTTCATAGACACCTGGAGTCTTTATGAGGTTTCTATGAGCTTTCCACAACTGCACTGGGTTCCTAGGCTCAGCCCTTACCCGTAAATCTAGACCATTTTCCTGACTCTGGAAAGTATCATAGGCTTTAAGCCACTTAATCCGATTAACCCCGAATGAAATGAATGCTTGAAATTGGATGTCTCCAACGAAAGGGCCAGGGTTTAACTCAGTCTCCTGATTTAGCACAAGGTCATGCAAATAAAGTTCACACAACAATCTCTGGACTTTCACTCCATAATGTTTACAGCAGTATATAAAGTCATTGACAGTGTTGATTTGTATAGGGGCACCTACTTTAACAACTTTTATTTTTAATTGTAAATACCGTTATAATAAAAACATAGCATAGTTTTTAGCAGGAGCCCTACATGCTAAGACGTCATTGTATAAAGAACACAAGGTATTCATCTGCTTGATAACAGTATCTAGTCTACGGGTTACCTGTGCAACTTCCTCTTGTTCCTTTCGCCACCCTTCAAAAGCCTGACTTTTGGATTGATTGACGTCCCTTAGTTGCTGCTGTAACTCTTCATATTTTTCTCGGGGAACCGTTTGCTCTCTAAGTTGTTCGGCTTCTTGCTGGGCTTGCTTCACCATCTTATGCAAGGTTTTTGTCTTCGGATCTTTTTCCATAGGTCAGTAGAGGCAGGGAGTTTTACCTGAACTTTCTTATTATGCTGTTTGGAGTTCAGAACCCTGATTACCCCTGAGGGTGGTGCCTCCGTCTGAATTTCCTTGTCACTGGTCCTTATATCATCCTTTTCTGTTTTAACGCGAATATCAGTCTGTTCCTGTTCCTCAGCATCATTTGGAACGACAGCTGGATTCTCAGTAGGGTTTTGAGTAGCAGGCCGATTGTTGGCCCTCTTTTTCTTCCTTCCAGTATTTCTTACCTTCTGGTTCTTTTTCAGAATCCTAATTTGTTGTCTGAGCTGGGTTATCGTATTCAACAATTTCTGCCGTTCCCTCCGCAACTTCTTAATTTCCAGCGTTTCATTAGAAGGAACAGCAGACTGTCTGCTGCGGTCTGGACCATGACTAGTTTCTAAATATTTCTCTTGAGGTTCTTCCTCACTGTTCTGCTCTGGCTGTTCTGGGGTAGGAACCTCGATTGGTTCTGTCTCTTCCTGAGCGACTGTTGTTTCTGCTCCTACTCCCTCTAGAATTTCCTCTTGTGACCTTGGAACAGATTGTTCCCGTTCAGTATTTACCTCCTCTTCATCATGAACAGGCATGTTTTCTTCTTGGGGTTTGTCGTGGGGGTCCTCTGAACTAGAAGGTTGGCCATACTTGCCCATATTGGCTAAGACTGCGGCCAAGTCATCTTCTCCCAGTAGGTCTTGTAATGGGCTATCTTCCTGCTGTACCATTTCCTCCTCCTGTTCAATTTCTGCTTCAATTTCTGTTTCCGAATGCTCGGCTGCTTCTTCTTCGGATTGCTCGTCCTCAATTACTACTGGTTGGCTGGTGCTTTCCTGGAGCTTCTCCAGCCTTCCTCGCATCCGAGTTAACCAGACTGATTTTCTGGGCTCTTCTGGCTGCTCGGGTGTATTACTGGTATGCTTGTGTTTTGCCGATTCTTGGTGTATCCCTGGTTGTTCTGATGCACTAGCGACATGTTCTCTGCGTTTTGTCGGTCGTTCTGGTGTGCTTGTAGGATGTTTACGTTTTGGGGATGGCGCTGTCAATCCCCCCCTAATCATTACAAGCAGCTCTTCCCAGCTGCTCTGCTGCTGGGTGAGACTATGGCTAACAACTAGTCGTATTAACCCATGGTGACTAACGACTGACTCTGCATGCTGTGCCTTTTTTATGCTTTGTGCAACATCATGCAGTAATGAGTTCAGGAGTGCAGGTAAATTTACAGAGCATTTCTGCTTTAAAACAGCTAAAAGTTTAAGATGTCGTGGTCTTACCACGTCTTTCCTTCCTTCGCAGGTGATGTAGCCCTGCACTATTCTTGCTAACCCCGTCCAGGGTTCTCCTAGGGTTGCTGGCAGAACTCCCCTCCCCTTAATTGTCAAACTCTGGCCTTCGTCCTGGAAAATTTCCATGACCTTCTGTAATCGTTCCTTTTTCAATGTCCATACTGGTCCGGTGGCTGGTAGTCCTGAAACTTCTGCAATTATGTCATCAGTGACTGCTATCCGCTTCCCCCTTAGTGTGGAATGATCATCCTGTAGGTTATGCAGAAATTCCATCGCTACTGTTTCATTAGACTCCTGTAGGCGATTGAAATAATTCAACCATCCTGCTCTTTCCAGGATCTCCCGGGCAGCAGCAGAGATCGTCAACTGCTGAGGCTCGCTTCGAATTGCCCTTCCTCCCATGGTTTCACTGTGGATTCTAAATGGAACGGCAACTACGTTTTCTATTTGAAACACAGAGAGGGTGATAATCGCAAGGTTTCAAAAACACAGAGTATGCAACAGTGCAACAGAAAGCAATTTTGTGTAAAAATAGAAATGCCATGCCGTTAAACCATGCCAAACCGTCGTACACTATTTTTCCCGAATGGTGAGTTGACACGTATTTCAGGGAATGATGAGATTAACCTCCCCCCCCGCAATGTGATAGGCTGTCCCACCCGGCAAATAAAGGGGCGGCACCCGATCTGCAACCAAGTCAGAAAGGAACAGCATGTGGAATTATGCTATGTTAAAAAGGACAACGAATTACCGAAATCGAGGCGGAGAATTGATCGCGTATTATATAAGAGGCTGATGTGTTATGATATGAGGCTAGTGGATAAGACATGTATCGTACTTGCCAAATCTCAAGTGGTCATGGTCACTTCCGTTGCCATGATTGGTAATGATAAATGTTCATGCGATGTATAAATCGGGAAATAACATATGATTAGTTCCTTGGATATAAGAAACAAAAGAGTGTTAGTATCTTACCCATTGGTGTAACCAAAGTGACTTCAATACCATTAACAGTACTCTGCTGCCAACAGGTGTCCATAACCTTGGCAGAGTTGTTTTTTCACCCTCGGAACCATGATCCTTTGTGTATACTTAGGAATGTTGTTATGTCAAAATGTAGACCATTATGCTGGCTTGGTGACCAGTTAACCATAATGCCATTCACGAGGACGGAGCGAAACGTGGGCAGGTCGGCTCGTGATGAGACCTCTTGTTCCAAGGTTCGTTTATTTGATATACCTTTTGGACCATATCCCTGGTGTGGTGGCCATAATGGGAATGCCACTTCACTTCCATCCTCATGATCATGGTAGGCTGGCTCTCGATGAGACCCCCTATCCTGCATTTGACACTTCACATATCATGTTTACATATTTTTTCTTACATATCATGTTTACATATTTTTTCTTTTTTTTATAGAATACTTTTCCTTATTTATACACAAAGGGTGGTTCAACACTCCTTAAGAGTAGGAATGGTGGAAGAAGTCTTATCATCTCAATAGGAAGATATAAGCTCTTTGCTTTTATTCCCAAGTAATAATCAAAAAAAAGTTTAAGGGGATCAGCATGATAAAGATAACCAATCAGGGAAAAATTAGTAAAACCATGTCAACAAAAGGTAAGAAATAAGTATGTCCTTCCGTTTGTCCTCTTACTAATGCAGAGCCTTATAGATATAGTGATTTTATGGTTTGCAGATTTCGGTATGTTGTGATTTTATATTTCATTGCACAAATACATAGCTGTATCTTAAAGACTAGAAAGAAGACGGGCAAAAAGCATCCTCAGTTTAGATCAGCAAAAGGAATAAGCTGTTTCACAAGGAGAGAAAAAGTATGCGAGTGGTGTTCCTTTGGAAAAGAAACAACGACGGATGATAGAAAAAGGAACAGCAAAAATGCAAATGCCGTTCCTTTGGGAAAAGGAACGGCAAAAATAAAAATACTATAAAAACACTCTAAATGCCATTCCTTTGAAAAGGGAACAACAGTAATAAAAGAACGTTGTTTCTTTGAAGAAGAAGGAACAGTGGTAACCAAAAGGAACAGCAGAAAACGTAATAATGCCGTTCCTTTGAAAAAGGAACAGCAGAGATCCCGAATGCTATTCCTTTAGAAAAGGAACAGCAAAACAAGCAAAACCAACATCATAAAAAAACACGCAGATGCTATTTTTAGAAGGGCAAAAATCGAACTTTGTGAAAGAAAAGGAACAGCAAAAATAAAAATAAAAAAAAATGACAAGAAAATATTTAATTCAAACTTATGTACAAGAATCACTCAAAAAAACAAGAACTTATGTACAAATTGCAAAAAGAAATGAACCCTTAATGAATTACAGGTGAGGAAGATTTCTCTTCCTCTCCTAAGATCTCCATATCAGTGTCTCGGCGTAGCTGCTGGCAGAAGGATTTCCGAGTGAGTGGTTTGCGATAGAGACGGACTCGGTGGCCATTCACTTTGAATGCATATCCAGAACCGTCAATGGTAATTAGAGTAAGGGTTCCGTTGTCATGCACCTTCTGGATTTCGTATGGTCCCAACCATCGAGTCTGAAGTTTTCTAGGGAAGTCATGAAACCGAGAGTCGTATAACAGAGCCCAGTCTCCCTCGTGAAAGACTTTGTTTTTGATGAGCGCATCATGCCATTTAGCTCGCTGCTGTTGAATCAATGCTGTATTTTGTAGTGCAGAGAGCCTAATTTCGTCTAATTCATTGATCTGCTGTAGTCGATTGATTTGTGCCTCGCTTAGATCTAGGCCAACTTCCTGTGCTGTCCGTAATGTTTGGATTTCGAATTCTATGGAAAAAATGGGTTGTTTTCCAAACACTAATTGATAAGGTGAGTAACCGGTGGTGCTCCTCCATGTGGTTCTATAGGCCCAGAGTGCTTCAGGTAGGCGGGTAGCCCAATCACGCCTATGTGACGCAATGGTTTTCGTTAGGATTGATTCTATTATCTTATTGCTACTTTCTACCTGCCCATTCGCCTGTGGGTGATATGGAGTAGTGATTTTATGCTGGACGTGATAATTGTTGAGTGTTGCAACTAATTTATGCCCAACAAATTGTGGTCCTCCATCTGTAATTATTTCCCTAGGAAGGCCATAACGAACAAATAGATGGAACAGGAACTGTATGACAGAGTCCTCTGTGGCTCTTGGCAATGCTTCTGCCTCAACCCATTTGGTGACATATTCTGTTGCCACCAAGATATATGTTTTCTGATTCGATGAGGGGTTGATGGGTCCAACGAAATCAAGAGCCCATCGCTCGAATGGTTCGATGACTAACTGTGGTTTCAGAGGCATCTCATCAGCTTGACCAGGTCGTCCTGCTCGCTGGCAGCTGTCACAGGCTTGGACAAACTTCTTCGCATCTTTGAAGATCGTAGGCCAGTAATATCCTGTCCGCAATACTTTATGTCCAGTTCTACGCTCAGCGAAGTGCCCCCCACACGGTCCGTCGTGACAGGATTTTAGGATGTCAAAGATTTCATCCTCTCTAACACATCGCCTGATATGCATGTCTGCTCTTGTGTGAAACAAATAGCCCCCAATCCACGAAAATCGAGAACTTTTCTGAATAATCTTCTTGCGCTCATTAAGAGTTAAATGTTTTGGTAATTTACCTACTGTGAGGTAGTTGGCAACATCAGCATACCAGGGTGTTTGAACGGCAACAGCAAACAGGTGCTCATCCGGAAATTGATCTTCAACTGCTGCTGCATCGCTTGATTTTGGTATTCTCAAAAGAAAATCGGCTACAGGGTTTTCTTTGCCAGGCCGGTCCTTGATTGTGATGTCGAATTCCTGCAATAAGATTAACCATCGAGTTACTCTGGCATTTGTGACAGGCTTATTTGCTAAATATTTTATAGCAGAATGGTCTGTATACAAGAGAACAGGATAGCCTGTAATATAATGTCTAAATTTATTGACAGCATGTATTACAGCTAGGAATTCTTTTTCAGTAACAGTGTAATTCAATTCAGCAGGGGATAAATTCTTGCTAATGTAATAGATGGCATATGGTTTTTTATCCTCTTCCTGCCCAAGGACTGCGCAAATGGCTGTATCTGAGGCATCAGATGATATCTGGAATGGTAGGTCCCAGTTTGGTCCTCGAAGGACTGGGGCTGTGGATACAAGCTTCTTTAGATCCTCGAAAGCACGGTCACATTTGTCTGTCCAAAGAAAATCAATGTTACCAGTTAGTGCATATAAAGGAGCAGCAATGTGCGAATAATGTTCTATAAATCGTCTATAGTAACCAGAAAATCCAAGAAAGCTGCGTACCTCTGTTTGAGTAGTAGGAGTGGGAATGAGCAAAAGTATTTGGATTTTGGCCGGGTCTACCTGAATACCGGCTGCTGAAACATATTGTCCTAGGATAAGTCCTTCAGTCATCATCAAGAAACATTTTTCGTGGCTTAAGCAAAGCCTGGTAAGAATGCAGCGTTGTAGGACTTTTTCTAGGGTGTCTAGAGCCGGATCAAAATCATCTCCATATGGTGTAAAGTCATCCATGTAAACTTCAAGTCCATCATTTATTAAATCTGCAAAAATGCTAAGGATAGCCCTTTGGAATGTGGCAGGAGCATTACATAGGCCAAAAGGTAGAACTCGATAGGCAAATGTTCCCAGGGACAAGTAAAAGTAGTTTTATCCTGGTCTTCAGGGGCAATCTGAATCTGATTGTATCCACTGAAGCCATCCAGGAAAGAAAAGAATTTCTTTCCTGCTAAAGTATCTAATACTTGGTCTATGAATGGGAGAGGAAAGTGATCTTTCTGTGTTGCCTTATTTAGTTCCCTATAATCCACACAAATTCTCCATTTTCCGTTCTTTTTTGGTACCACCACAAGCGGAGAGACCCATTTACTATCAGAAATAGGGTAGATGAAATTAACATCTAAAAGTTTCTGCAGTTCAGTTTTTACGACATCCTTTAGATGAGGATTAAGTCTCCTTTGCGGCTGACGCACAGGTCTGGCATCTTTTTCTATATAAATGTGGTGTGTACATAATTGTGGATCAATTCCTTTCATATCAGGGTAGTCCCATGCAAATGCTTCTTGATACTTTGTTAATAGATGGATGAGCTTAGTTTCCTGTTCAGGTGTGAGATTAGCATTGATGTTTAAAGTTTTCCCCGGTGCAATTTCCACAGTTTTACTATTTGCAACAGAAGTAACAGGTATCGTTTGGTCATGCGTATCTTTCAGAGGATCTTTCTCCAAGTCATTATCAAATGCTGCTTCTATCATGTGACACTGTGTACGAGGTTCAGTTTGAGTAATGAAATTATTAATGGCATCGTCTTCTGTTTGGTCTTTAAAATCAAGTGCCTCTTGTATAGTTAATGGAGATCTGATGTTATCAGTAAGGTAAGATACAGGGTGCTTATTAGTTTTGATCATTGTGACACTTGGCTGTGCTGGAGGATATAGAACTAAATTTTTGCTATTCAGTCCTCTACTTATGGTCATATTTCCCTGCCGGCAACCAATGTAGGCATCGGCAGTGGCAAGCCAAGGTCTACCTAAAATTAGTGGATGTCCATCAAGTCGGGTTTTTGGATTAATTATCAGGAAATCGGTTGGATACTCCCAGGATTCTACAGAGACCATGACATCATGTAGAGTACCCTCTGGTCTGACCACAGATCGGTCAGCCAATTCTAACAAAGTGGAGGTGGGTTCTACATATGTAATGCCGAGCTTTTGGCAAGTAGTGGTTGTTAAAATATTAATTGCAGCTCCTAGATCAACTAAGGCATTAGACAAGGTCTGACCATAAATTTGAACAGTTATAATTGGATTCCCTAGATCTTCATATTTAATGGGTGTTTCTCTCCCAGACAATAGGTCAGATAAAGTACCGACTACTTGGACTCTTGGATTATTTGTTATATTCCTCCTTGGTTTCTTTATGCATAATTCTTTGATAGTTTTCGCGTATATGGGAATGTCTTGAATGGCTTGGAGGAATGGAATTTTTATGTACAGATTTTGTAATTCTCCCAGAATGTCAAAGTCAGGATATTGTATGGGTCGAGGTATGGCTAATCGTTCTGGGAATGGAGGAGAGGATGTGGTTGCTTGCTTATGAGTTTGTTGCTTATTTACATCCTCTTGTTGTAACTGATGTTCTCTTGGTAACTGATCTTCAATATGAATTGTTTTATCTCCCTCAGTTTCAATTATACGTCCAGATCTTAACTGAAGGTCATTGCACTCCCTCAGGTCGGGTCCTATTTCTGGTGTTTCTATGATTTGAATAGATTGGACCTGTCTGTTATTTGGATTGGGATCGGGTTGGGCTGGGAGTTGCGGTCTCAGGTTAGACTGGGGATTTTGTTGTAAGGCTGGCAGAGTAGGTTGAGGGAGCGAAATAGTTCCAGCTGGGTGGTACATCGGTCTTTGCCAGCTTGTCTGCCAGGGTGAACTTTGTGAAGTAGAGGGAATCCATTGTGAAGGATATGGGCCATTTTGCCAATATGGTGGAGTGTAAGGGAAATTCGGCCAACCAGTTTGGTTTGTTTGATTCAGCCATGGATTTGAAGAAGGAAACGATTGTGGTGACCAGTTTGTAAATGGGGTTTGAGATTGATTTTTCCACATACCATATTGTTGAGCATTATACTGTGGGGTTTGAAAGAAAGAGGTTGAGTCTGGAAACATACCAGGTTGTCTCGGCTGCCACTGGCGGCGCTGGTTGATCGAATTCACCGATTCTGGTTCTTCTTCTGCTTCCTTATATACCGCTTTCAATCCAGGAAGTGAGGGGCAGCTCTCCGTAAGGTGATCTTTTGTACATATGGCGCATGTTTGGACTTTATCCAATGGACACTCCTTGTGGCTATGTTTTTTTCTGCATCGGGGGCAGAAGATTGCCAAATTCTGTTCTGCCTCCAGCTGCTTCTGTTTAGCCTACACAATATCAAGTTGTGTAGTTAGTGTCCCCATAATATCCGTTTTAAAATTTTCTAATAAATTTCCAATTTCTGCACGTGTTACTCCTTCTGCTGATACTTTGTTATCTCTTGCAAACCGATCATATTCTGTCGGTTTTATTCTTGTGCTGCCTCTCGAACTCCTGATACATAAGTCAATGATGTCAACAAAATTCTCTTGATAAATATCCCCTTTTCCCATAATGTTTAATGTTTCAATCCATTGTTCCTTCATGCCCCTTATTAATGCAGTTTTTAACACATTATCAGGTAAAGGTAGCGATGCATAGGGAGATCTTTGTAGATTGTACTGAAAACGTTCCACATACTCCTCTAATGTTTCATTTGGTCTGGCTGACATTTGAAATATTTCGTCTTTTAATTCTCTAGACCTACAATAATCCTGATATTTTTTTAAGAAGGATTCTTTCATTTGATCCCAATTGTTGATAACCCCGCCACCTAGCCCCATAAACCATCTTAAATCAGCCCCTTTTAATGTAGAGGGAAATAATTTCAATTTTTGGGGATCGGTGGTGTAATCGTACTCCCTACATAACACATCGAATTCGAATAAGAATGCATCTGGATCTTCTGATGTGAGTCCGTGGAATGTAGGGATATGCTGAAGAGGGATAGCTTTCATGGGTGCATTTGCTGCAGAATCCACTATAGGATATTGTAATGTAGAGGTTTGAGTATTTGGTTGGTTTTGAGCATTTGGTTGGTTTTGAGCCATGGGATCGAATATATGCCAATAACCTTCTGGGATATCTAGGAGGGTATTCCTAGGTTGAGTGGGGACTGTTTTGACAGGGACAGGGATAGTTTTAACAGCGCTCCCCTTATCTGGAATAATGAGAATACCAGGTGTCTGAGGAGATTGAATTCCTTCAACAATGACTTTCGCAGCACTCCCCTTATCTGGGCTATCTAATGGCTGATTTGTTTCAATAGGGGATTTTGGTTCCTTGGTTTCCCCTGTTTCTCCTTCTCCTTCACAAAAGTTGCTAGAGTTCCCTTCCTGCAATAATTCTGGAGTAGAATTTTCAATTTCTTGAAAGTCCTGCTCTTCAGTTTGACTATGCACCTCAGCGCAGGCTATAGATGGTGATCCTGTGGCCTGAAGGGAACTAGTAGGCGGCTTAGAAATGTTTTTCTTGAGGCCTACTGATGGCTGAGATTCTGTTTTCTTATAGATTTCGTCTATGAAGGTCGTTCGGCCAAGGGTCACCGGCCCCTTAGCTTTTTCAGGCTTGGATGAGGGTTTGATATTCTTTTCTGGTCTTTTCTGCTTAGTCATGCACTCAAAAAAAATGAACTACCAACTTCTATTCAAACAAGCAAAAAAAAAAACAAATCTGTTAGGAAAGCGGATAGTGAGCAGGTCTTTTACATGCTCTGCACGTAGGTTCTTACCTTCCGTTTTTAGGATCCAACTCCTCCCTAGCAGGCTCGTACACTACTCTGAAAAAGACAAATGGCTACACTCTTTTCCCCGGCAACGGCACCAAAATGTAGAGCTATAAAAAGGGTCTCTTTCACCTCTAATTACCTCACATTAATATGTCAATCCGGGAGCGTTTTGTTATTACAAAGAGTGACTCAATCCGAGGCTATCATTTGTCAGAGTAATGCTAGTAGTACATTGCTTAAGAAATACAAGAGTAAACGGATGCTTGTCTATAACTAAATTACTTCAAAGAATAAATCACACACTCAGAAAACTCAACAACTTATCAGTCAAGGGTTCGGCAGTGATAACCCATCCCTTCGGAAACTGATGGAAAGGAAATTAGAGCATAGACCACAAGCCTGGGAGCTAGACAGTGACTGCCAATGCTCACTACAGCCTTAGATCATCTCTCACGCCAAAACAACAAATGCGAGTAAATGGAACAGCAAATAAAAGATTGAACAACAATTCTGGAATGGAACAGCAAATCTAAAACGGAACAGCAATTGAAATAACTAAGTCCCGCGGGTTGTAACCAAACTTAATCTATTAACTCAAATGCACTCTTTGCAATCAAATAACATTCTTTCACTCTAAAGGCAATTCACACAAATCACGCTAATGGAACAGCAATAACTATTAATGAATTATGGAACAGTGCTGATAAATCAGAAACGCGCACAACACACTGGAATAACAATCTGAATCAACGGAAATACGACTGTGCTTCCAAATAGAACACTATTATTTCTGAATCCAACGATTATGAAGAACACTACCTCAACAAATGTATGACACGAATATTCAGTATAACAGCTCCGTAACAAAACAGTAAGAACATGCAATTAACTCTTAAAAGAATTAATAACTTGATGCGGAGTCAACACACGATTCTGTCTGTAAAAACCTCAATGATTCAATCTTTAACAGAGCATGTAATATGAACTTTATAAAACATATCAAATTACCAAATAACACTGATAAACAAACCACACAGAAGTCAAATCGTAATGGTACAAAAGCAAGTGTCCTCCGGGGCCGGGCCCTTAGCCTCCAAGGATACACCGCTTTAAGTTAATCCAGACGCAGAGATGAAATAATCACCAAGCTTTTATTAATGCATCGGTCAAAAATACATTGAACTAGTTCTCAACGAGACTTAATAATCAAAGCTGATGTTTTACAGAAAATTACATAAAAGCGTATCCTATATATCAAGCTAACAGTGTTGTCCCTTTATATAAAGGCGACGGCGGAGATGTCCAAGTAACATGATAAATAAAGCAGCGATCCCTCAGGATCGAAGATCTTGAGGGATTCGCCAAACTGTTAATTCTTCATCCTTTCCTTTCTTTGGCGCCGAGCTGGTGTCTTCTCCTTCTTTTCCGAGCCGATTTGCTGTAATCTATTTAGCCTTGTTTGCATTCGGTTCACCTTCAGAGGGACAGCAGTTATCTCGACTTTGTCTCTTCATTTGGAGCGGCAATTCCTCGTTTTTTCCTTTTCCTGTACAGAAAATAACCATTATTAGTGGTTAAGTCTTGCATATCAATTTCCACATGTTTTATTATAATTCCTTATTACTTTCCAAATTCATGAGACAAAAAGGTTTACAAATTCTACTAAAAAGCCACTGAAATAATCATCAAAAACATACCTTTTTAGTGCTCCACAGTAGATTAGTTTTCCAAAGGTATAACTTCCATACATGAGCTCTGATTGAGGTGAATTTCACACCATTGGAAATGCATTAGTGTGTATGACAATGTTGAGGGGTTGGGAGCTATGTTGATAAAGCTTTCAATCCAAAATGCGTTGTTTGATGCTTCAAAATGGCTCAAAAAGGTTCCAGACCCCAAACTTTCAAATTAGGAGTTTCCATTAAATTGGGCCCTACAAGACAATTCCTCCAACTTTTCCACCCATAAAGTACCAATATAGATGAAAGAGTATATAACGATCCATTAAGGATTAGTTCCTATCATCTGAATTTTGTATACTTGCAAATTTGATGATTGAGTAGTTTTTAGTGCTAGTTATTTATGCTAATTTCATATGACATAAATTAGATTTTGTTAAGTGATAAAAAAACACATAGATGATAAAGGGATAGATTGAGTGTTGTAATATGTATTTTCAATTCTATTGCATACTTGAGAAGTGTTCCCCAATGGCTGGAACCATTGTTCCATCAAAGTACCTAGTTAGGTATTTATTTCCTCGTGTTGCCTTTTGAATTGGGTCGAAAAGAATTGAAGTATATGTTATTGTAATTTATATTTTAGATTTAATGCTCATACTAAAAGTTCACAAGAAATAGATATGAATAACCTCAAGGTTGAGGTGAATTTTTTTAATTTTCATTAATTTCCTTACATTGAAATTTGAACACTTTTGTTAGTCAACACAATTGATCCCTGCAAGGATCAAAATTCTAAGTGCACAACTCCATGGAGTTGGGAAAAAGGATAGATAACAAGGATGATGAGCCGATAACCTAAGATAACCCATATTCCCAAGCCTCAATTTTGATTGTGCCATTTAAATATTTTCTCTAAACGATGTACCAAAGAGTTCATTTTGTGTTTCAAGATTGATCCAGGTGGATATTGGTGGTCACCCGCCTATTCCACTTGGGGCCCCACCATTGTCTCTTTCAGTTTTTCAGTTTCAAAGACAACTTACTATTTTTAGCAGTTTTTCGGGTCCTAAACTTCCGAGCCGTTTTTGAGGCCCTAAACGACTCGTTTTGGGAAAATTGGGGAAAACCCAGAGCAACATGGGTCCATGGACCGATAAGCTGTCGTTCTCAAAATTTGTAGTCCTTTGATAGATATTTCTAACGAGGTATGGTACGCACAACCTGAGATCATATGCCAAAGTTACGCCTGGAAGTTGAAACACCAATTTACCCAAACTAGGGCCCATAGTTTTGGTGCTTCATCTCCTAGGGGTTAGGCTTTTGTCAAGTTAGATTTCCCATTGTTTCTAAATAATAAATAGGCCCCGAGCCTCATCACCAGAATCCCCGCCTCGTAGACCAGATCGCCACATTCTTCTCAAAGATATTACCATCCAAATACTCTAGCTAGTTTAAGTTTTATTTCCATTCTGTCTGTAAGCAAATTTCAGTTCTTTGATATTAATGAAATGAAGTGTTATTTCCGCTGCATCTCTATATTTATGGTTATATGTTTATTCTGTTGCATTCCTGCATAAATCCGGATTAGTGGTATCAGAGCGGTCTGCTTTTTCTCGATCCTTCTTTGCACGTCCCCAACGAGGTCGGGGTATAAGGAGCTAGGGCTTGATCTGGTGGAACCTTTGCAAGATCAGCCTCGCAAACCTTGATGGACGCCCATGGGGACGAAAAGAAAGATGAGGGAGCAGGAGATCCTATCAAAATATTACTCGAGGAGGCCCTCGAAAAACAAAGGAACACGATGATGGATAACTTTGCTCAGATCCTTCAACGGCTGCCCACCGGCGGCGCATATGCATCCAGCAGCCACTCTGGAGGCACGACTCCTTTTAAGGTACAAGTAAATTTTGACATTCCCATATTTGAGGGTCAAATAGACGCAGATGTTGTAGATAGGTGGTTGAATCTATTAGAAGGATATTTCTCTGTTCATGACTTTTCAGACCGGGAGAAGATTATTTTTGCACTCCTCAAAGCTACCCCCCATGTTAAGAACTGGTGGGAAACCTACTGTGAGAACAAGGACCAGACAGAACCCTCTCTGTTCTCGGCCGTACCAACTTGGAATTCTTTCCGAGACGCCGTCAAGGAACAGTACTATCCCGTGGGGATCTATGAGGACAAGTACATACAATGGACCACGCTGCGACAACAAAGGGATCAAGATGTGCATGAGCTGACGAATCTGTTCCATACCCTACGCACAAAGTTGGGTATCAAAGATTCAGAGAAACATCTGGTGCTAAAGTATCGCAGCTTTCTGCACAAATACATTCAGGAGGAAATGGAGTTCCTTGACATCTCCTCGCTTGGTACGGCATACCGGTATGCTGCCAAGATTGAGCAGAAATTCAAGCAGAAGAAGCGAGACTTTGGATCTGCGAATCAAAAGCAAGGGAAAGGTGCTTCCAAACCACAGAACAAAGGACCGAGCCAAGGCATGGCGGCTAAAGACAACTCGTCGAAGCCACAAGAAAAGAACAACACCGCAAAGCCAAAGAAGGACACGGGAAAGTGGTGTGAGTTCCATAAGAGCTCCACTCACAACACAAGTGAGTGTCGGGCCAAGCAGTCGCTAGGGGCCGAGATGAGGGCTTCTGAGTCAGATGCATGCTCCGACTCCGAATCAGAACCTGAAAAGGGGAATGAAAAAGGGAAACAGATTATTGATGCGGAGCCCAACGCCACTGTTGCCACTACAAAGGTCCAGAAGGAGGAACCGGAAGATCCAGAGGAGGAGGAACGTCTCTTCCACTCCCAGATGTGGGTAAAGGGCTCCCCTGTACAGTTCATTGTCGACAATGGGAGCCAAAAGAACCTCATTTCAGCAGACGTCGTGAAGCGATTGGGCTTGCCGACCACAGCTCACCCACATCCATACACCATCGGGTGGCTTCACCAAGGACGAGATCTCCGCGTCAGCCAGCAGTGCCGCCTTCCCTATAGCATCAAGCCCTTCACGGATGAGGTATTATGTGACGTTGTTCCTATTGATGTTTCTGATGTATTATTAGGACAACCATACTTGTGGAAGCGTCATGCTGTGTATGAGTCTCGACCTCGTGCTGTTATTATTACTTTGGGAAATAAGTCGTACAGGATACCAGAGGTACCACCTCCTACGACTATCTCTTTGGTTACCGCAAAACAATGTAGTAAGCTCATTTCCCAAACCAGGAAATTCGTTTTTCTGATGATCCGCCCCCAGGGCAAGAAGAAGACTGTGGCCACGACCTCCAGACAGGGCCCCTCTGCACGACAACAACAAATGGATAAGGTCGTGGAGGAGTACGGGGACATCTTCACCTCACCCACAGGGGTTCCTCTCCACTGCCAGGTCAAGCACCCGATTGATCTGACCCCAGGTGCGCCACTACCCAATGGACCGATCTATCGACGCTCTGTTCTGGAAAATGATGAAATCAAGAGGCAGATTCAGGAGCGGTTGCAGAAAGGTCACATCAGACCAAGTTCATCGCCCTGTGGGAGCCCGATCGTGTTGGTACAGAAGAAGGATGGGACGTGGAGACTCTGTATTGACTATCAAGCGCTGAACAAGATCACTGTCTGGAATAGGTACCCAATCCCACGGATTGATGACCTTCTGGACCAACTCAAAGGTGCAAAATATTTCAGCAAGATCGACCTCAAGTCTGGGTATCACCAGGTACCAATTGAACCCTCTGATGTGTGGAAGACTGCCTTCAAAGCCAAGGAAGGCCTTTTCGAATGGCTGGTCATGCCTTTCGGGTTGATGAATGCTCCCGCAACCTTCATGAGGATGATGGACGACATCTTGCGACCATTCACCAACTCATTTTTAGTTGTGTACCTAGATGACATTCTGATCTTCAGCCAGACTTGGGAAGAGCACCTTCACCACATCCGACAAGTCCTCCAAACACTGCGGCAACACAAGTTGTGTGCCAATTTGGATAAGTGCACGTTTGGCATGACCCAGGTTCAATATCTAGGATACATTATTGATGAAAGGGGGGTGCATGTGGATCCAGCCAAGATCCAAGTCATTCGGGATTGGCCAGCCCCAACCACTATAACAGAGCTTCGCAACTTTCTAGGTCTTGCTAATTTCTACCGTAGATTCGTGTTGGGATTCTCTCATATCACTTGGCCCTTGAGTCAAGTCACCAAGGGAGGAGCAAGAGCAAAATTCTTTTGGTCGGAACCTCAACAGAAGGCGTTCACAGAATTGAAAAATCGCCTTTGTTCTGCCCTAGTGCTCACATTACCAGACTTGCAACAGCCATTTGAGATCGAGACAAATGCCTCTGACTATGCTATTGGGGAAGTTCTTACTCAACAGGGACATCCAGTGGCATATCACAGTGAGACATTGTCTGACACAGTTTTCAAGTATCCCACTTATGACAAAGAAATGTATTCCATTGTGCAAAATTGTCGACAATGGAAGCATTGCATTTTGGGGAAGGAAACAATCATCCACACAAACCACCAGCCCCTGCAGTTCATACAGACACAAGGGAAGTTGCAGAATGATCGCCATCAGAAGTGGTCCACATATCTGCAACAGTTTCATTTGAACATCAAGTACAAGAAGGGTAGCACCAATAATGTTGCAGACTGCCTCATCCGACCACCGATCGTGGCGCTCACCACCGTGCTCAACTCTTGTGGGCACGAGACTTCTGATTGGCCACTTCTCTATGAGAGTGACCCAGAATTCAGCCACACTTACAAGGCACTCTTGGGGGGTACGCAAATTCCAAATTTTCACCTCCAAGATGCACTTTTATGTCACCTAGGACACCTTTGTGTTTCTTCAAGCGAGCGTGCCAAGATGATATGGGAAGCACACTACAGTCGAGTCGCTGGGCATTTTGGGGTCGAGAAAATAGTAGCAATACTGCAGAAGTATTTCTATTGGCCGAACCTTCGAAAGGATGTCGAGAAGCACATCAGATCCTGCACTGCTTGTGCCATTGCCAAACCGACCATCAAGAAGCAAGGCCTAAATACTCCACTACCTACCCCTAGTCGACCTTGGGAATCCATCTCCATGGATTACATGTCAGGCCTGCCTTCTACTAAGAATGGAAATGACTATGTTTTCGTGGTCGTTGACAGATTCTCGAAGATGGCCATTATGGCGGCCTGTAAGAAGAATATCACAGCAGAAGCCACTGCTAAACTCTTCTTTGAACGAGTATGGGTGCACTTTGGGATCCCACAGTCTATCATATCAAATCGAGATAGCAGGTTCCTCAGCACATTTTGGTCCAGCCTCTGGTCAATGATGGACACAAAGCTCACCAAGTCCACAGCTTTCCATCCCCAAACAGATGGCCAGACAGAGGTCGTCAACAGAATGATTGTACACATTCTGCGCATGTACAATTCAAAGCATCCACGCACATGGGACGAGATCCTCCCCTATGTACAACATAGTTATAATCGGGCTCTCCACAGTTCAATCGGCCATAGCCCCTTTCAGGTGGGCTTGGGATTCCAGCCACTATGTCCCATCGACGTAGCCATGCCATTTGCAGCTGCTCAGGCCAATTCAGCTCATGTCCAGTCTGAAGTTGACAAAGCAAGTAGCTTCATCGAGCGCATTCAACACATCCGCCAACAGGTTCATGATATATTGGACAGAGCCAATGCGAAGTACAAACAACGCCATGATCAACACCGGGTGCCACACCACTTCCAGGTGGGCGATAAAGTATGGCTACATTTGCAGAAGGAGCGCCTCACTGGACCTTACCGCAAGCTTCGCCCGCTCCGATACGGGCCGTACACCATCACCAAGGCTGTAGGTAACAATGCCTTCGAGCTTAGTATTCCACCATTCCTTGGTCTGCACCCACTCTTCAATGTGGATCGCCTTCGTCCTTACTTTCCACCTCTACTGGACACCTCGGACATTGCAGAACAACTCACACCAACAGAGTTAAACCCAGACTGCATGGAACAGGCCACCACAGATTGTATCATGGACATGCAAATCAATAACACTCACCAACAGAAGATCCAACTATATCGGGTTGTCAAAGCTGGCCAACTCCCGCACCAAGGAAAGTGGTTCACCAGGGACCAAGTTCAGCAGAAATTTCCTCATCTCATGGAGGAACTTAACGCAATGGGGACCATTGCTTCCTAAGGGGGAGGAATGATCCAGGTGGATATTGGTGGTCACCCGCCTATTCCACTTGGGGCTCCACCATTGTCTATTTCAGTTTTTTAGTTTCGGCACAGTTTACTATTTTTAGCAGTTTTTCGGGTCCTAAACTTCCGGAGCCGTTTTGAGGCCCTAAACGACGTTTTTTGGGAAAACTGAGAGCAACATGGGTCCATGGACGCAACATGGGTCCATGGACCCATGTTGCTCATTCCAAATTTGTAGTCCTCGGATAGATCTTTCTAACGAGGTATGGTACGCGTCAAACGGAGATCGTATGCCAAAGTTACGCCCCTGGGAAGTTGAAACACCAATTTACCCAAACGGGGCCCATAGTTTTGGCGCTTCATCTCCCAGGGTTAGGGTTTTGGCTGTTTAGGATTTCCCATTGTTTCTAAATGATAAATAGGCCCTCGAGCCTCATTGTAACACAGTTCAGAGGCCTGTAGCCGCCACATCTCTTCTCAGAGATAGCTACCAGCGCCCTAGATAGTTTTATTTCCATTTTGTCTGTAAGCAAATTTCAGTTCTTTGATATTAATGAAATGAAGTGTTATTTCCGCTGCATCTCTGTATTTATGGTTATATGTTTATTCTGTTGCGTTCCTGCATAAATCCGGATCAAAGATGGGGTTTGGATTTGACTACAAGGGTCTCAAAGTTGTATTGTTGGGAAGGAAAAGAAGAGAAATGAGATGTATGAGAGGTCTATATTTTATTTTCATGCGACATTGAGGAAATTCTTTGAAGTTACCAAGTTGGAAATTAAGATGAAGGAAAGGAAGTATCAAGTACTTACTTGATACTCTTTGTTGGTGCTCAACCACCTTGTTATAATTTTTTTTATCCTTTCTTTGATGGAGTGTTGAAAGAGAGGATAAGGGTGGTGGGAGTAGAGGGGGTGGTTATCATGGACTTTGATGGAAAATAAATAATAAACTATAAATGAGGGATCAACCTAACAACAATTATTGAGCTTGAAAGGATTGTAACTTCCAATGCTAAATATTTTCCGAAAGAGTAGAACATGCGACATGATCCATAAACCGCCATCGATATTCCACTAGACAATTTGTCACAATCAATATGATAATAATTATACTTAAAATATGAATTCTACACTATGAGGGTTATTTTCCTTAGACTTATGGATTTATTAATTTGTTGTTTTTGTGCATGTAATATATAATATGTGGAAAATATAGAACACACACAAATACAATCACTCACAACCATAATAATACAAGATATGACTTGGATATGACAATGGAAACCCTAACGGGAGAAAACCTAACTGGAAGGTGACACTGCTCTACTCTCTCTTTATTTTAATGGAAATGGATGCAAAAACAAAGAAGTGAAACATGTGGCCTATGGGTTACTAAAATACACAAACTATCTTCGTTGCTCTCTCTCTATCCACCCTCAACCACTCTTCTCATTTATGGAACAAAATACTCTCAAATAGAATGGAACAACTTTTCTTCCTAATGGCTTGGTTATAACATAGTCTGGTAGTTTTCTAGTGGATAATTTTAACTCCTTCAACTCTTAACTAGAGTTAAAATATCAACTTTTCTAGAGTATTCTTCATCACGATCATGTGGCTATCCACCCTTCCATTAATAACGGGGGTTAACGTGACATTTTCTCAAATCATGGCGATCAAAACGAAAGCTCAACTTTTGGGTGGTTGTAATACCCCACCCCACACTTACCTGTTTTTACAAGCTCACCAGGGTAAGCATGAGATGAGAGTTATTATGCATGACCCAATATCCAAGTTCTAGTTATGGAAGTGGGGTCTGCCATCCCAAAATTTACTGCAACCTCTAGGAACACTGTATCACCCAAATGTCAAGAAAAATATATTGATCAACCTTTCCTGGACTGGAATTATCTCCTTGACTCACTTCACATCCCAGCGGCACACATGCTAAGCCTTCCATGCGGATAGAAGGCTCTAGCCGTACGTACAAGCCTTCCTTTGTGTGATTGCAACCAAAATTTCTCAGTTCAGAGGGTGCGACTAGAAACCCTGATCCATATTTTTAGGACGAGTTCCAAGCCAACTGCCCATAATCCTCCAGAATCACCTAAATTGCCTACATGAGTCATTACTCACTGTTCTCGACTCAATTCTTGCTCAAACTTATCAAATACATATAATAATTTAGACAACACTTGGTAAACATAACACCTATAGGTTATGAATGCACATTTATTCATTGTATCATTAGTTTCATCAAAGAATAATTTAGAAGTCTTATTGCCCTCTCATGCTAGCTGCATCAAACACATATTGTTGAAAAGGGTAACTAGGTCGGTCTTCATGTTGACTATGTAATTATGTACTTATGAAAAAGAAGAAGTCAAAATAATATCTATATATTTTTTATGTATTTGCTTCATGGGTTTCATGAGCAAGTTTTATTAAGTAGATGGACTTCTTCTTGATGTCCATTAGGTTTGAGTTAAGTGTCAGATCTAGTCTAGCTATATGCTCCAAGACTTTGTAGAAGAAGCTCACATCAGTCCTCAAATAACGATGGAAGACAAGCTTTAAATGCAGTAAATAAATGCCTCATCCACATAGGAATAATCCTACTCTAGTCGGCCTAATTCATAGTGAAGAAGTCGGCTCCAATTACCAAATGACAGGTTGGCTCAATTACAGGCACCGACAACTATATATACCCAGCTGTACTGCGCAGAAAAACGAAGTACATGAATTCAGATAGCTTTGAAAAAAGTGTGGATTTCTCTGTAGGAAATCAAAGACAGTTTTGTGGATATCTCTAAGAAAAAGGTGCCAAAAAACAACAAGAAGAAGTGTGGATAAAGGACAGGAAAAAATTCGAACTTGTGACAGGAATATGCAAATGAGATTGAAGGTTAAGGCATAAAAACTCGGATGAGACTAAAGGTTAACGAAGACAAATTATATTGATAACAGTGCGGACTATATTGCAGACTTCCGGAAGAAGTAATAGTGTGGATTTCTGTATGAGTTAAGGGCCACGAAGTAATTATATATGTGATGTTTATATAAGAAAAGAGGAATACATAATTCATAGACCATAGCATAGTAGTCCAAGTGCGAATTTGCTTAATGAAGGTCCTAAAGTGTGTTCACTCACACAGTGATTAAAAGAAGATCAATTTGAAAGGTGTGAAAAGAGATTAAGCTCTCTAGGCCAAGTGAAGAACAATGCAGATTGTTATAAAGGAGAATAGTCGAATTTCATCTGAAAAAGCTGCATCAAGGTCTTGGAAGCATATCTAGGTCAAGGGTCTGAGTCTTGGTCACGGTCCTTGTCATTTGAAGATCTATAAGAAGAATTCTTTGTGGGTTTTCCTCTCCAAGAGGGAGAGGTTTTTCCCTGGCTTCAAGAGCCTAAGTTTGTGTCTCATTTACTTTGATAATTGACTTTATGAAAGACTAAACAAGTTAACGAAGAAAAGACATAAGTAAGATCACAAGTAATTATCAAGAATATAATTTGTAATAATCTCCAACCCTCAAAATTCTCAACATGGTATCATAGCTAAGGTGTTAAACTCAAGGGCTGCTTGACAAAGAGACACTCCAGGAAGCAAAACTCAAAGTTTGGGTGAAAAGTAAAACAGTTTGCAAGGAAGACTCTCGAGCTATTTTTAATAAAGGATCAGCCTTTCAAGAAAAAATAATCTTTGCCATCAAAGATTTACATTCAAGACATTGTTAAGAAAAGGAAATTATCTTTTGAAGACATCCTTTGCCATCAAGGATCCAAGATCACCTAGATCAAAGACTTCTATCTTGGAAGAAGTTCTTAACCGCTTCGTCGTCATCAAGGAAGTTGTTGAAGGAGAAAGTCACTCTCTCAAGTAAGTATCTATGACTTCATCAAAATCTGTCAAAATGAATTACTGTTTAGAAAGCAACAAATTGGTTGGGTTATCAAACTTCAATGCATGGAAGAAAAGGACAGATCTTAAGCCAATTGAAAATAAAGTTATGGGCTTTATAGAAGGATATACAATTCAACCTCCAAAAGAAGACATTCTAGCATATATCAAATACAAGAAGAGAGACATAAGAGCCCGAAGGATTCTTATAGAATCCATAAAAGACTCCCTCATTCCCGATGTATCAAAGCTAGAATCCTAAAAAGAAATATATGATAAATTTGTGGAAATATTCTCGAAAGGTTCTACAAAGAAATAATATCACTGAGACAAAAACTATACAAACTGAGAATGTCAAAGGAAGGAATAAGTCCATATCTGATGGAGATTTTCGCAATACGAGACCAACTACTGAAGTTGGGAGAAGTAGTGTCTGAACGATAAATACTCAATATGACAAAATTCTTTACCGAAATAATGGAGAGGTTTCACTACAAACATAGATGGGAGAGAAGAAGCCATGCCATTCCAAAGTCTAGGTAAGATGGAAGAATCAAAATTGAAAACAAGATCAAGTGTAGGGAATCAAGCCTTTTCCACCATGTACAGGAAGAAAGGAAGATTAAGTAAAATTGGTCATTAGAATAAGAAGAGAAATGTGGATAAAGCACGATGATTTGGATGTAATGATCTTGGGCATTATAAATGATATCTTCATATCTTCCTAAATTTAGAAAGGACAAGAGGAAAAAAGGAAGAAGCCCACGTCTCAGATATAAGAGAAGAACCTGATTCAAAGAAATCTAAGAAAGAAGAAGCGAGGGATCTCCACTATGATTGAGATCATCTTCTCCTTTAAGTAATTTCTATCGGTTGTAAAATAGTATGATAGAAAGCAATGTATATTACAACATCATGATAAAAGCATGATAAGAGCTCTTGGTGTAGCAGCTCTGGAGAAAAACCTCTCTGATAACAATTCTGATGGAAGGCAGTCATAAAGATCAAAGATCATCATGCAAACAGAATTCTGGGATGTGATGACTTATGAATAAAGCAGGTTAAGGGAATGAAGCTCTTCATTCTAGTAAAACTGCTACAGGATGACTTAAATGATAAAGGTATGAGGTATGTATATATTTATATGCTAACATTGGATGTTGTGAAGTCATGTTATATGGTTACAAGTAATAGACTTCCATATTTACAAGTATGATCTATGAAGGAGGATCTCTCGGTGGATTGACAGATGAAATCAACATAATATGTCCTCATGGAATATGAGGTGGTTGTACATAAATGAGAAATTGGGAAATTTGTAAGATCCTGGGAATGAAGAATGTGCAAAGAGGAAGAGACCATGAAATGCAACCATGTCAAGAGGCAGTTATCATCCGGAGACCAAGAAGATGTGACTAGGAGATCTCTTGGGAAGATATGTAGCCTATGACGGAAGTCTGATAAAGAAGAAGACCCTTGGCAAAACATATCATTAGGAGATGTGTCAATCTGTATGAAGGATGTCGATGCCTACAAGAAGATGTCATGTTGAAAGATCATCACTGAGGTAAATTTTGTTTTAAAAGTTCATATGTATATGTTTATCTGGATGAATTTGTGCAGGGCTGCTAATCATGAGAAAGGATGTATGATCCTTGGAGATGATTCGAAGGAAAGCAGCATGGCATAATGGTGGACCAGATGAGAAATACTGATGAATCACTTTCTGGTAGTGGACATGACTCGTGACTGAAGGTGATGGATGATCTGTGCCCTATGAAGCCAAAAGTTGAAGATTCCTCAATATCGAAAAACCATGACATTGAGGGGAGGAATTCTTCATGAGTAGCTAGATTGCTGCTACATGACCCTTGCTGATAGGGAGCCTGGTGGTAAGTTTCTTGCTTGGAAGAAAATTGAAGTATGTCCTTTCTGTGTTGAGAGGGAGCGACATATGTGATTCTCTATTACATGTGTCATGCACTAGACCAGGACTAACAATCACAAGTCTTAGTGAAGGCCATGTGAAGGGAATGGATAGACACATCATTTTGGTCTTCACCTGGAAGATAGAATGGAGGATTGGGTAATCATATGGCATTCAATACTCTTTGAGAATGAGATAGGGCATTCAAGATAAGAGTAGTCGTGGACCGATATTCTTTGAGGGCTGGCTACCCAAGAGAAGAATAGTCCAAGAAGGTCATACTCTGGGAACACCTAGGTGGGGTATGTACCTTGGAGAGACAATGACTATGGTGTTTATTAGTCATGTGTCTCGCCAGCATTGTAGCTCATTGTCTCGTTGAGAGATGGGGCTGCTATTCAAGGCCTTGCACTAGGACAATGCTGGTTGATATGATGCTATACAGATGCGATTTCTAATCTGATTCTTCTTATGAGATTCTTCAGTGTGAAAGTGACCATGTACCTGTATGAATACCTCCCTAGTTAAGAGGGAGTGTTGAAAAGTGTAACTAGGTCGGTCTTCATGTTGACTATGTAATTATGTACTTATGAAAAATAAGAAGTCAAAATAATATTTATATATTTTGTTGTATTTGCTTCATGGGATTCATGAGCAAGTTTTATTAAGTAGATAGACTTCTTCTTGATGTCCATTAGGTTTGAGTTAAGTTTCAGATCTAGTCTAGCTATATGCTCCAAGACCTTGTGGAAGAAGCTCACATTAGTCCTCAAAAAACGATGGAATACAAGCTTTAAATGCAGTAAAGAAATGCCTCATCCACGCTAGAAGAAGTCAGATTCAATTGCCAAATGACAGGTCGGCTCAATTACAGGCACTGACAACTATATATATCGAGTTGGGCTGCGCAGAAAAACGAAGTACAAGAATTCAAATAGCTCTGAAAAAGTGTGGATTTCTTTGTAGGAAAACAGAGATAGTTTTGCAGATATCTCTGAGAAAAAGGTGCCGAAAAACAACAGGAAGAAGTGCGGATAAAGGATAGGAAAAAGTTTGAAGTTGTGACAGGAATATGTGAATGATATTGAAGGTTAAGGCAGACAAACTCAGATGAGACTGAAGGTTAACGCAGACAAACTACATTGACAACAATGCAGACTATATTGCAGACTTCGGGAAGAAGTAACAGTGTGGATTTCTGTATGAGTTAAGGGTCACAAGGTCATTATATATATATATATATATATATATATATATATATAATATATATATATATATATATATATATATGTATGTATATATGATGTTTATATAAGAAAAGAGGAATACATAATTCATAGACAACAGTACAATAGTCCAAGTGCGAATTTGTTTAACGAAGGTCCTGAAGTGTGTTCACTCACACAGTGCTTAAAAGAAGATCAATTTGAAAGGTGTGAAAAGAGACTGAGCTATCTAGGTCAAATGCAGAACAATGCATATTGTTATAAAGGAGAAGAGTCGAGTTTTGGATCATCTGAAGAAGTTGCATCAAGGTCTTGGAAGCATATCTAGGTCAAGGGCCTGAGTCTTGGTCATGGTTTTTGCATTTGAAGATCTATAAGAAGAATTCTTTACGGGTTTTCCTCTCTAAGAGGGAGAGGTTTTTCCCTGTCTCTAGGAGCCTAAGTTTGTGTCTCATTTACTTTGATAATTGACTTGATGAAAGACTAAACAAGATAATGAAGAAAAGACATAAGTATGCTCACAAGTAATTATCAAGAAGAGAATTTGTAATAATCTCCAGCCCTCAAAATTCTCAACACATATTAGCTCATGAATTAAAATATATAACCAAGAGAATGTTAAACCATGGGTTATATGCATAATAAGAGCACATCACATAATGATAAATATACCATGCTTGTAACCAACATTTAACCAGAAAGCTACCATGACAAACCAATCATAAAAGGACACATTAAACTAGTACTTGTGCTCATTGCATCTCATTAAGGAATACACATATTACCACTTGCAAATTCCAACCAAGTCAGGGACTTCCACGTATCACCCGACCATAGATTGGGCTGAACCAAATCTTTCTTTTAGCCAATCACCCCCAAGAGTTCCAGGAGAAAGCCCATCTCCACCCTTGACCCTTGGGAATTTCCCGAGACTACCTCACTAGGATCCAAAGTCTACCACCCATCCAAAGCTTAAAACACACAAGGAACCCACAACACCATGGCTATCCGGGAAATGGCAAGGCAAGGCTGAAAACCATTATCAATCTAGGCAAATCCCATCCCAATGACAACAAAGCAACCAAACAACCAAATGCATAAACCATGCATTTGAATCTCAACAATGAAATCACACATGCAACCTGTTACCTGCAATGTTCTCTTGTTGTAATTTCTCTTCCAACCTTTCCTTGTGCTCCCTTGCTTTCCTTTCCTTGCTTGATTGCTATCTTCTCTCTCTCCCCCCCCCCTTTCTCTCTCTCTCTCTCTGAAACTGACCAAAAGCTAAAACTGGCAAAAAGATGTCAATTGTTTCTTAGGTGTCTTTTTATCATTAATGTATGATGTCTCTTCCTTTAATTTATTTTTCTCTCAATTTTCCCTTGCATGCATATTCTTGTCTCTTTATCTTCCTTTTCTCTTATTTTCCTTTATTTTTCATATTAAATTGTCATTTATTGCCTTTCTGCCTTTGCCAATGCCTTTCCCAATTTCCATAGCCATTAATAAACCACAAGTGATGCCCACTCTAATGTTTTTCTCCTCATTCAACTTGGAATACATGTCCCATGACCTTGGTCTTATTTTTTTCCCTTTATAATGTCCTTCCATTTACATGGAAAATCGACCCGGGGCTATTATAGTGGCACAAATTTGCATATTGACTTTGATTGTGGCAATTCTTACACTGTTGGAAAAGTGTTTATGTGTAGAATAGTGTTAGGGGTGCTACACTTAAACAACAAAGTTTTACCCTAAAAAACAAACATAGTTCAACCCACTAGTAAAAATGAACCTGCTAGTTGATTCCTTCAATTTTTCCACTATGAAAGCATAAAGATGGATGATAAATAATATAATGATAAAATCTGGATCACATCATTACAATGGTCATGGACTTTTCCCTAATTATTAATACCCTTTATAACAAAGGAGGAATATCCCTACCTCCAATTGCAACAATTACTAAGAGAACAAAAAATATACTCTAGAGCTCCGAATGAGTGGTCTTAGTTCATGTGCTATGTTTAAATAACTCAACAAAGGATATAATGGCAAACACATGACACTCTTGAACAAGTTTCACTTACATGTTAGTGGAAGGGAGGAGGCCAATTCCACACATGGATGTTGCCCAAATAACAACCTTGATTCCTTTACATAATTGGTGGGGGTGTTTTTGGGGCCAATCCTAGGGAGTGAAGGCATTTAAGGAGCAAGGAGGTTCTACCTACACTCATCACCTTAGAGAAGACATTGAAGGGGTGGTATCAGGATCACTCTCTCTCGACACTCATGGTCACCTTAATTCCATTAATTAGTAGGGACAAATGATCTTTATCATGGTGCCCCTACCCATTCTCTTCTACAATGCATGTAGTGGAGAGAGGCTCCTTAATGAGACTTCTCATCTACTTCTTCAAGCCCTTACACATACTAGTCATTGCCCTTCTAGGAATTTGAGGTTACCCTTTTTATTTTGTCTTGCTTTATTTGTGAGTCTTTGACTTGACTACCCTGCTTATTCACCTTGACTTCATGCTACTGGGCACCTTTAGACTTTTTAAATAATCTACTTCATTTACGGAATTAGATGAAACTCTCTCTCCAACAACCTCTCAAACATAATTAACTTGGGTCTTTTCTTCCTCCTCCTTCCTCCTTCCCAATAGAAAATCCCGTGAACTTCAATACCATGCAATACCATACTAAGGTAAAGGACCTTAAAAAAAGGTATGATGCATTGTGAATGCTCATTGGACTAAGCAATTTTTGCTAATACTCACGGAAACCTTCTATTGCAATGGAGTAGGGCCACCATCAACAATATGCCTTTAGGTAGAACTGATGACAATCCTATATATTTTTATAGGATATATCCATTGTCATCTACGACTCTCTCTATATAATTAACGTATATATAATAAATAACTATTTAACACAGCTATACTATATATATATGTATATATAAAAATAACCATTTAACAGAGCTATACTTTTATTAACGAATGAGTGGTTGCATTTTAGCGATTATTTGCCACGGGAGAAGCGAAGAGGAGAGAACAGTCGGGAGCTCGCAGTCGGCCATGGCGTCCCCGTTGAGACAGGTGGGAACAGGAGCAAATTCGCAGTCACTGGAAGAGGCAAGAAAGCGGGTCTTTCATTTCTTCAGGGAAGCCTGCCGTTCCATCCCACAGATCATGGAGACCTACAACCTCCACGAAGTTATCACCCCTTTTCAGTTGCGTTCTGTTGTGTCTGCCCAGTTTCGAAAGCAGGCCCATGTAACCAATCCAAAGGTATTTTTCCAAATTCTTGCTCCAAATCTGAAACAAATGGATGCTTTTTGGGGCAGCATTAATTGGGGCATATTGATATTTTCTTTTAAATTTCTCTTTAGCTTGAAAGCTTTCTGTTTGACCTTAGTGTCACGCAATCAACGCCTTCATTGGTGGAAAGCCACTAGGGGTGAGTACCTCTGCACATCACTACTCCCTTTGTGAGGAGGCTAAACATGTCATGACGCTGGGAATTGAGCCCTGGAGGGGAATATCAACCGAGTGACCAACCAGCCAAACTCCGTTGGCTTTCGTTGCATTTTTCAATGTTTAGATCCATCTTAATTCCACAGATCACGTATTTGTTTTCTTAAAACCTATTTAGATATTTCAAAAGCTGTTTCGGCAGCTATTACCCCATGATTAAGATCCTCTGAACACGATTTTGTGTACCAAAAAGCTTTGAATCGACATCCATCTCCTTCCCCACCAATCATTGAAAGTCGAAATTCGAATTTTTTATCAATGCCCACATGACCAAAAGAGATAAATGGGCTTCAATTGTATCAGCAATAAAGGAGAGCCTAAAGCAAGTAATCAACTCAGGCTTCAATGAAAGGCGAAAACGATTCTTGTAAAAGTCCATTGATAAGTAACGACTTTGATTATGTCGAGTAATTTTATGAATGGCGG
The DNA here is from genome assembly GCA_034641835.2 of Pinus albicaulis. NCBI lineage: Eukaryota > Viridiplantae > Streptophyta > Pinopsida > Pinales > Pinaceae > Pinus > Pinus albicaulis. The sequence continues at coordinate 1,350,206,380 of CM076575.1, read as the reverse complement.
CTTCACACTATGGATATCTTGGGTTAAAATTCATAAAAGAATTTCTGCCATGACAAGTTGAAAGCGTTTTGGCAGTTTTCTTAAAATATGTCGCTGCTTTAAGGCAGGAAAATTGGGTCGATTCAAGCCAAACTTATTGGAGAGGCAATGTCACAGACCAACGATCATTCAGTGCAAAATGAACTCTGTTAACTAATTGATCTTTATATAAATTCATACTATATTATAGGGCATATCATGATTTTCACTTCTTTTCCTTTCTCATATTCATTATAGTTGAGTATTGCTATCCAATGTCTGGCACCACGGGCAAAACCCTCATCTAGAATAGGACACGCCAAACTATATATAGAAGGAAGTTACTGAAAAAATGCAGTACTGAAATAAAAACTAGAATTGATTCGTGTTGTAGGTCTAATTGACACGAATGAAGAGGTCATTAGATATTCTGGAAGGAATGGCCATATGTAATCAGTATTAAAGGAAAGTGTTGCAAATGAGTCAGTTATAGGTGCGTAGTTGTAACTTTGGAATCTTTAGTATATGATGCATTAGGTCCTTGTTAACTCATCACGGCTTTTGTGTATGCACAGGTGCAAAATAGTTGCATGAGTTCGCATAAATGCACATATATCTAAGTGCAGTATGAACTCACATAAACACTGCCCCTCTCCTAGTGAACATAGCCAGTAACGAGGTTATTATATCTGAGTTCCTATTTTGACATTTGTGCAAATGTAGTCTTTGATGTCTTCCGTAAATGATAGTATTTTCTATTGTATCATGTTTCTATTGTTTGAATGTGTGTAGAATTTGACACGAGATCGTGCTCAAATTAAGACAACATTTGCTTTGAGCATTCTTATATGCCGGTGCTCTAGATGTTTCTCTAATGTTAAAAGTTAAGCATATAGCCACACACTTTTGCATCAATTGAACCCTTATGAGAGTTATTGGAGTGCTCATGCTTTACTCCAGTTAATGAAGATAAATTAGTTGTAATAAAAGAAACTGTTAAAGATGCAATGCCTATTTTAGCAACTGCTATATCGTCGATACTTACTCGAGTTACTATCTTGACCTTTACTCGATGGTTCTTTTTTTGTTTTCACAAGAACAGTTGTTTAATATTATAAAAAATTGTTGTAGCCAAACCCATACAACCTTCTCACAAAAAGGGATAGTTCTAGTGTGGAATCAACAAGAAGGAAAAGGAGATGAATAGAGAGACTTAAACAACCACACCATACTATTTTGCTTATAAGTTTGTAGGTATACAATGTTTCATAATGATTTAATAAAAACACTATTCTACAAAACATACTAAGGTAATCGGAAAACTAAAATGTAGAATGAGCATCATCATCAATAGAATCCACTTGCGTCACCATACTTCTAGTATCGCCGATAGTTGTTCTCCTGTTGAATTTTGGGAGATTAATCTTTCTTTTAATCCAAATCTTTATCTTATAGTCATAAATGAAAGATGTTGGCATATTCTTGTCATCTCCTCTACATCAATAGATGGAATTTCAAATATTGACTACCTTGCATCTCTAAATCAATGTTTATCTTTTCACATTTTCCTAATACAATTACGAAATTACCATGCAAATTATCAAATAAAAAATGTCATTGCGTAAATCCATGTTTACCTTTTGACATTTACCTAATACAATTATGAAGGTTACCATGCAAATTATCAAATAACAAATGGTATCATGTGGATTGACGCCATTCATTTTCAAAGGGAAAATGAGGCCGATCGATATATATCAACCACATTTACTAATGTGGTTGTGCTAGTTTTACCCATAATAATATAGTCTTCTAGAAGATCTGATCCATTGTAGTCATCAGAGTGGTCAAGTAGGCCTAGTCTAGGCGGGATGTTCACATGGGTTGAGAACTTGAGATGTGCATAGTCAGATAGGGTGTTCAAGGAGATAGAGAGTTCTAATTTCTTCACACACAGAAATAACAGAGTGGCCTATGATTATTTCTCCCAGCCTTGTAGGGAGAACTTGAATATGTCTCCAAAACTCCAAGAACTAGATGCATCACAAAGGTCCCATCTAGAACAGAAAGCTCTAGTTAGCTTTTTCTTCAACCCCGTTCTATCTCTAATTTCCAAGCCAGACATGATAGGTATTAACCTTGGATCTAACCACTGAAGCTCACATGTAAGAGAATCAATTTCTGTGGTATTGATAGTTAATGCATTTGTTGGATGTAATGAAGGGGGGGTGGGGTAAGGTTGAGGGCAATTAAGCCCTCCTATGCTCTGCATGCAAGTGAAGTGGCATGGCAGGTGGAGGGGGGAATTCGCCTCTCAAACATTATGTGATCACCCCCCTTGGGCCAAATCTCAATACCCTTCATTAATTCCTTATTCATGGGAGAGGGTTGGATGAGACTTTGGTCTCATCACTTTCCCTTAGCAATATATCACCCTCTTTCAGAGTGACCCCTACACTTGCATGTCTGTTCATGTCCACATTGAGGTCCCTCTTGACATGGAAACATAATACTCTAAGGAAATTTCAGGCTAGGGAGATAGTACTATGGAGTCTGGACGATTCTAGCCACTTGGTTTTAAGGTTGGCTTGCCAATTAGGAGAGCTCGCATAGTATTGGTCAAGTCCTCTTTGATTGTTTCCTGAGGGACACCTTGATCCATAAGCATGCGAAGCCCTTGATAAATAGTGAGAGCCCATGGTTCATTATTAGTGTCAATATTCCTAATCTTCATTTGAGTTCAATTGCCTTTTGCCCTATTGGATCAAATATGCCCCCCCAGTACCTGCCTCCTCGACTTCTCCTGATGGTTCTTACAAAGACAAGAAATTGATTATTCTGAAAGGAATCTCAATGTAAAAGTGTCTTCAATAAATTCATCAATTAAAATAACACATCTAAAAGAAGATCATGTGTTAAATAAAGAACTTCAATACAAGCTTAAATAATAATGGACAAAAAACATTCATCAGGCGAAAACAAAAAAATTATTCTCCAAAAACTTGTGATTTTCTCAAGGCATGGATGTTACAATAGAATGTAAAAGGTTCCAGCCCTAGGTGAAATCGGTTGTTATTATCTCAATTAAACAAATAAATTTCTGAATTTAATTAATGAAGAAATTAATTTCAGACCATAGCATCAATTACAAAATAGCTGGAGCACGAAAAGTAAATAGTGAAAGCATAAAACAGTTTCACACATATAGAGTTAGTTTCTCCTTCAATATCAGCTATTCATTCCCTATTCAAAGCTTACAAGGAAACATCCACAAGCTGATAAAACAACATTTATCAAAATCACCTCAGAAACAGATCTGCACAAAAACTGAGAAGAAATAGCCTGCAAGGAAGACTGTACGACTCTGCTGTATGGATTTGTTTGACTGTACATATTTGTGGTACAAATTCATACAAATGTACTGATTTGCTGTACAGATGGCTGCTCTATCTCCTCTTCCTTTCTTCAGCTCTGATCAATTGGTTGTTGTCCCTGTTCGACAAAAAATATGTCTGAACTCTTTATCTTGACCTGTCTTTATACTTTTAGCTGAAGACCCTAATCTACCAAATCCATAATCTCTGGATGAGATACACAGTTGAGATTAATCTGAGTCTAAGCCACTAATGCATCAAATGCACTTTATTAGACACAAGAGCTAAATATAAGAATTTTCACATTTTAATGAACACCTCCCAGGGCTCTGTGTTTATTCCTTTTATGTAGATTGTCCCTAATTGAGAGCCTTATTGTTGAGCAACAACCACATGAAGATATGAGCCTTAGAAGGACATCTAAACTTCCACACTTTCTTCCATAACCACGTAGGGTCTCCTTCACTTAAACTTAACATTTTATATCCAGACTTTGGGGAGGATCCACCAGATGGATACTTTGATCAGATTAACAATATTCCTATGTTTTTATTCTAACATGGTTATTCATAACTCTGGCTATATAGGTGTTAAATCTGGACAACTAGGTCCAAACTCCATCTTGTGATGCTCAGATGAAGATTCCACTATTTGTATTGGATTCCTTTTTCGGAGAGGTGTAAAATCGATATAAAATTTATTTTAATCTGATGAGCAGAACATTTATTTTGAATTTATTATTTATAATAAATTTAAGTTGAGGTCGGCCTTAAGGTTTTACACCCCCAACAGAGGTGTCACACACCTCTATGATGGATATAAATACAGTCAACGTTGGAGAGCTTTTCACTCATCTCATCCACACACTTCTCATTGGATACGAGCATTTAAGAAGCAAAGCAGTCCTCACGTGGGAAAAGGACGAAGTGAAGCCGCAATTTTCGGAAAATGATGAAATTTCCTTGTGTTAGGGTTTTGACAAATTTTCACGCTAGGGGCTTTTGGGTGCTTGACCAGCGTTGACTTTGGTCAATGCATGGTTCGTTTGAGTTGAAATTTCAGGAGGAGTTCGTATTTTTGAAGGCCGCATCTATTGGCATTAAAATTGAGGTCAAAAGGTTGACCTAAGTTGGAGTCACAAGGACTTTTTTTCTCGGATTGCGATATATGTTCAGGGATTGACTTTGAGTTGACTGGGTGACTGATTTGAGGACTGTTGTGACACATTCTGGGTTGGCCGACCAAGAAGACTTTGCTGGTTGAAGCATCCTGCTGACCGCCGTAACACACCAACACATTCTCCTGTTTCTGGTTTGTCTTCTATAGATCCACTAGTATGTTCTATCAGCATTTTTACTTAACTGTTTATGTGATTGCTGTTATAAAAGTAAAGTTGCATCAAGCATAGAACATCTACAAAAATTTACATGGTATCAGAGCTAGGTGAAGACAAGCCCTAACTTATAGCAATCACCAACTGAGAAAAATGAGTTCCACAAGTTATGGCTTCAAGGAGGATGACAAGCTGACTGGAAGGGATGACTTCCATGCTTGGAAAATGATATTAGATCTCAAATTTGAAGACCATGATCTCATGGACTATGTACTGGGTAAGATACAAGAACCTCCATCCACTGCTACTGCTGCTGCTAAAACCAAGTATAAGAAGGGGGAGATCAAAGCAAAGCTAATGATCGGGGAATCCATACATAAAAGTCTGGTTGCCTACATGTCTGAGCTAGGCACATCCAAGGAGATGTATGATAAGCTGATACAAATGTTCAAAGTAAACAATGCAAACCAAGTGCTATTCTTCAAGAATCAATTGAAGAATCTGAAGAAAGGTAGGGATGAGTCTGTCCAAACATACTTTTTGAAATTGACCGAGATCAGGAACAATCTGTTGGCTATTGGGGAGACAATAGCCGATCGTGAGATGGTACTCACCGCACTTGGAGGGCTCCCATATGAATGGCAAGTATTCAACACTACCATTCTCAATAATAATACAATTCTTAACTTTGACGAGCTACTGTCAAGATGCATGCAAGAAGAGACAAGAATGAAGGAATACAAAAATGACAGAAATGCTGCCTACGCTGCTCATTCTAGAAAGAAGAACTCTAGTGGTCCTAAGAACAAAGGAAGAGCAAGGGCCCAAGGAAAGAAGGGCAAGTGTTTCACTTGTCATAGGCCTGGTCACTATGCTAGAGAATGTCCTTTCAAGAAGGATTCTCCCGATAGTGATGACAACAACAACAACCGGAGGAATGGAAATCAAAGAAACGATAGGTCCAAAGGAAAGAGGAAGGCTCCCTCTGGCGAAAACAATCAATCTTTCAAAAGGTCTAGAAACTCCAGGTATGAGGAGTCAAATGTTGTTGATAAAAGAAATGAATACATTCTTGTATCTGCCCTCTCTGCTGCATCCCCGCCCGACACTATGGATGTCTAGCTGATAGATAGTGGTGCCTCAAGACACATCACTGGGTTCAAGGAAGCACTCTCTGACATGGTTGAGAAGGATGCTAATCTGGAAATTATCCTTGGAGATAATGCCACATATCCCGTGAAAGGGACAGGGACTGTGACCCTCCACTTGTCTCAAGGACAAGTGCTACATTTGCAGGATGTACTCTATGTACCAAAATTGAAGAAGAACCTTGTGTCTATATCAGCCATCGAAGACAAAGGCTTCAATGTGGCATTCACTGATGGAAAGGTGCGCATGTGGATGAAGAATCTCAAGGAAGCTATCGTGATTGGTTTTAGAGTTGGAACACTCTACCAGGTTGAAGGAAGTCCACTAGGAGCTATGACATGTGATACCATCCGACAAACTAAACTATGGTACCGGAGGTTTGGACACCTTCATTACAAGGCCCTTCTTGAAGCAAGGAAGGTGGTGACAAGGATGCTCGATTTTGGAAATAATCATGAAGGTGTATGTAAGGGTTGTGCCGAAGGAAAGCATACAAGGGGACCTTTCCCCTCAAGTGTCACAAAGACATATGATATTTTGCAACTGGTCCATTTTGATCTATCTGGTATGCTAGCCGTGACATCCCTGGGAGGATGTTCTTACTATATGACATTCACTGATGACTTCTCCCGCAAAACCTGGATATCCGTCTTGAAGAAGACGGATGAGGCTTTCATGTGGTTCTGTACCTTCAAAGCCTTGGTGGAAAATATGACAGGGAAGAAGATCGAGATTTTGAGGACCGACAATGGCACTGAATATGAGTCAAATGAGTTCAAGGACTTTTGCAGAGAAGCTGGCATTAAGAGGGAGACTACTACTGCCTATACTCGTGAGCAGAATGGCGTTGCTGAACGAAAGAACAAGACCATTGTGGAAGCTGCCCATGCCATGCTATGTGACCAGGGTCTACCGAAGTTTCTGTGGGGAGAAGCTACGAATACTGCTGTATACATTCAAAACCGATGCCCTCATTCCGCCCTGGACTCCAAAACTCCTAAAGAGGTTTTCACTGGTAAGAAACTTGACGTCTCACATTTTATAATTTTTGGATGTCCTATTTATTTTCATGTGCCAAAAGAAAAGAGAAGTAAGTTGGATGCTTATGGGAAGAAAGGAATGTTTGTGGGCTACAACGAAACCTCTAAGGCCTATAGAGTCTATGTACCTGGTCAAAGGGAAGTAGAGATATGCCATGATGTCACTTTTGATGAAGATGCTTCCCTGAAGAAAGTAGTAGATCTTTTGAGATCTGAGGAAAATCATGAAGCAAGGCCTGGAAATCAAGAAGAACCGCAGGATGAGACAATGTCTGATGTTGAAGGACCAATGGACCCAATAGATCCATCTCCTTCACTGAGAAAGAGACCATCATGGCTCAGGGACACTCTCGAAGATGCCAAGGGACATGCTGCCCCGAGGGGGACATTCCGAGAAAGCAAGAAGCCGTGTAGATACCAAGGGTATCTGGCTGCCATGATTACAATTGTACAATCTGAACCTGGATCTTTTGAGGAAGCCGTAAAGCATCAAATTTGGAAGGATGCTATGCACGAAGAATGAGTCCATAATGAAGAATGATGTCTGGGATGTGGTTCCAAGACTGAAGGACAAATCAGTTGTCACCGCGAAATGGCTCTACAAGATCAAGCATGGATCTGATGGAAGTGTTGAAAAGTTCAAGGCAAGATTTGTTGCCCGTGGCTTCTCTCAAAAGGAAGGAATAGATTATGATGACATATTTGCACCTGTGGCACGATATACCACCATTCAATCAATCATAGCCCTTGCTGCGACGCAAGGATGGAGTCTTCATCAGATGGATGTCAAGACCGCTTTTCTACATGGTGCAATAAAAGAAGAGGTGTATGTAGAACAACCTCTAGGGTTTGAAGTCCAGGATCGGGACACTCATGTCTACAGGTTGAAGAAAGCCCTCTATGGGTTGAAGCAAGCACCCAGAGCTTGGTATGAGAGGATAGATAGCTACCTGATGAAGCTGGGCTTCACTCGAAGTAATGCTTATCCGAACCTTTACTTCAAGGTTGTCCAGGGGAAGCCTCTCATTCTGGTGCTGTATGTGGACGACCTCTTCCCGACAGGTGTTGACCTTCTCATTCATCAATGCAAGAGGGAGCTCGCTGCTGAGTTCGAGATGAAGGACCTAGGACTGATGCACTACTTCCTAGGCCTGGAGGTCTGGCAGAGACCTGGAGAGATTTTCCTTTCTCAAGGAAAATATATTGTGAAACTTCTGGAAATATTTGGTATGGTGGATTGCAAGTCTGTGACAACACCAATGGAACTCAATTTCAAGAAGTTGAGTGGCAGCGCTGCTGGGCCCATATTGGCAAATCCTACTGAGTATCGTCAACTCGTAGGGGCTCTGATGTTCTTAGTGAACACCCGTCCAGATATATGTTTTGCAGTGAACACTTTGAGTCAATAGATGGTTGAGCCTCATCACTTTCACTGGGTTGGTGCCAGGAATCTTTTGAGATACCTTCGGGGCACGATAAACCATGGGTTGAGATACACTGCCGGGAGCGTGACACTCCGTGGATATACTGATGCCGATTGGGCTGGCAGTGTGGTGGATCGTAAGAGCACATTGGGATGCTGCTTCAATCTTGGTTCTGCTTCGATCTCATGGATGAGCAGGAAGCAGAAGTCGGTGGCTTTGAGCACCGCTGAGGCCGAATACATTGCAGCAAGTATGGCCTGTTGTGAAGCAGTTTGGTTGCGAAAGCTCTTTAGTGAGTTGTTTGGACATGTGCTAGATACCACTGTGATACTCTGTGATAACTAGAGTGGGATTCGTATGACTGAGAATCCTGTGTTCCACGACCGATCCAAGCATATTGATATCAGGTACCACTTTATCCGGGATATGGTACAGCGAGGCGCCGTAAGGCTCGATCATATAGGAACTGATGAGCGGGTCGCGGATATTCTCACTAAGCCCCTGGGGAAGGTCAAGTTCCTAACCTTCCGTGAGAGACTTGGTATCGTGGAACGACCCTATGATGTGGGTCCTGTTGGACGATGAGCTCGAGGAGCTCTGGGGGGCTTTGGGGACAACTTCTCGGAGCTATGAGCAACCACAAGGCTAGGCTTGCCAAACCTTGTTGGTGTGCTTGGACCCCACCATTGTGATTATTGAGTTGGTTCACCTCTCATTATCTGTGCCCCGTATGCATCCTACCCATTGAGTTCGGGGCTCATGGGAAGTACCTCTCATTTGGCCAATGAGATGGGAAAAGCTAGAGACCAGTAGCAAAGACTGATGGACGCATCAGAGATTGCCGTACTCTCTATCTAGGATGGCACGATCCAACCACTTGATCTGGGATCAAGTCTAGTGAGGTCTCGGACCTCCGCCTGACTTCGGGTCAGATGAACCAACTTCGGGTTGGTTGGAGACTCTTTGTGAGTCTGATAGAGGTTTCGGACCTTTGGGCTGAATTTGTCAGCCGGGGGATGATGTCTTTGTGACTGACCCACTTCTGTTCTGAAATAAAGAGGCCAGCAAAGCAAGTTACGGCGGGATGACGCACGATGTTTGATTGCATTGGTGGATGGAGTTCTCCCTAGTTGAGAGGGAGTGTTAAATTTGGACAACTAGGTCCAAACTCCATCTTGTGATGCTCAGATGAAGATTCCAATATTTGTATTGGATTCCTCTTTCGGAGAGGTGTAAAATCGATATAAAATTGATTTTAATCTGATGAGCAGAACATTTATTTTGAATTTATTATTTATAATAAAGTTAAGTGCAGGTCGGCCTTAAGGTTTTACACCCCCAACAGATGTGTCACACACCTCAATGATGGATATAAATACAGTCAACGTTGGAGAGCTTTTCACTCATCTCATCCACACACTTCTCATTGGATACGAGCATCTAAGAAGCAGTTCTCACGTGGGAAAAGGACGAAGTAGCTGCAGCTGGAAAAAGGATGAAATTTCTGCAGTTAGGGTTTCTGGACGAAATTTTCTGCAGTTAGGGTTTTTGGGCAAGTTTGACCAGTGTTGACTTTGGTCAACGCATGGTCCGTTTGAGTTGAAATTTTGTGGAGAGTTCGATTTTTGAAGGTCGTACCCATTGGCACAAAAATCGAGGTCAAAAGGTTGACCGAAGTTGGAGATGCGTTGACTTTATTGTTGCTGCCCTGTGTTGACTTTTTCTGGACTGCGATGACTTTTCTGGGATTGACTTTGAGTTGACTGGATAATTGATTTGAGGACTGTTGTGACACATTTTGGGTTGGCCGACCAAGAAGACTTTGCTGGTTGAAGCATCATGCTAACCGTCGTAACACACCAACACATTCTCCTGTTTCTGGTTTGTCTTCTATAGATCCACTGGTATGTTCTATCAACATTTTTACTTAACTGTTTATGTGATTGCTGTTATAAAAGTAAAGTTGCATCAAGCATAGAACATCTACAAAAATTTACAATAGGTCTCCCAAATTTCTTCTTCTACCCCCTTAAAGCCTATAAATCTTGCGGTCATCCACTCTTGACTCCATATTGTAGTGATTTCAGGGTTTGCAACCTAGCTCAGTTTATAGTAGTCCCTCTCCCGTAGGGATTGTATCATATGATTAGTTAACTTAAACCCTTCACCACAACTAGACCAAAGGTCCTCCCCAACTCTGATCTTATCACCATTCCTATCCTTACACATGCCAGTTTGCAATCTCAGGGAAAGCTAAGACAACTGCATTCCATATAATTGATACAGTATGTATATTATAATCTTCCTCAAAGGTCTTATAATCTACTCTTCTACTGTTTCTGGCACAATGTACTTCTAAATTGCAATTTGGATCCAAATTCCCTTACCTTATAAGACTCCATATACTCTTAGCTACCAACGTTTGGAGAAATGAAAAATGTTTTTCAATCCCCAGACACCCATATCTTTTCCATTTTACTAGAGGGATGCCCCTTTTCTCCCTGCATCCTGACCATAGAAACCTAAAAATAATCTTTCTAATCTTTTCTAGAACATCTTTTGGAATCCATGACAAAGACATCCAATATATTGGGACTGCCTCTAACATGGACTTTACTAGAACTAGTCTGGCACCTCAAGATAACTAATGATGACATCAAGCATATATTGTCCTTTCCATCTTAGCTATCAACTAGTCCTTGTTACCCACCATTTTGTGGGTGATATCCCTAGGAGAAAATTTTCTCCAAGATGGTCCTCAGTCGGCAGCCCCTTGCAGCCACCAACTAGCTAGTTGTGCCATTTCTCCGCCACCTGAGCCAACCATGTGGTCCCTCACCCATCTGTCATGATTGTATGTTTGAAGGTGGGCCTCCCGAACCTAAAGGCATGCCTTGTCATTTGGTAATTGAGTATTGTAGTTTGCTTATCATGCACACTTCTAGGCATGGATTAATGGGGGGATTCGACGAAAAGAGTGCTTCTGTCCCCTAGACTTATTTTGGATGTTACCCTTGGATCTTAGTCTCGTGGGATCTCCTTTAATGACCATTAGGTTTTAGGGTGGTACATGGGAAACCCCGATTTTGGTTGTGTGGTCTCGCTTCCCCATCCACATTATTACTCACCTTCCGTTTATTATAACCCCATCCAACATCCTTACCACTTGGGTCCACATTTCTCCACTGGGTCCACATAGGGTTAGCCTCCCCTTCCCCTTTCCCACACCTTGGGTCGGGCTTGGAATGATGCCCTGGAGGTTGATGCAGCTGAAAAGAAAAAGTAAAAGCATAATTTGCCACATTCAACAGGAAAATGTACCGCAAGATGCAAAAGATGGTTGGGACAAACATATTTAGCACAAAAGCCAATGCATGAGTTCTACCCCATACCCATGACCATCACCCTGGTTCCATAGGCCCCATATGAGACCCCTTCATCATTCATAAACCCATGATTGTCTCAACCCTTGGTAGGCAATGAACCACCCTACCTTAAAGGGGGTATCCACTGCTATACCTTACACATCATTCTCTTATCCTTTGAGCCCCGAGCAGTTAATCAAAGAAAAATCATAAAAGGGAAAATACATATAAAGAAGGGTGGAAAAATCAAGGCCGAGGCACCTCATGCACCACAATTGCTCCCTCCTATACATTATATACCCAAGTGTAGGCTTCACTTTTACTAGCTACCCTTGTACCTCGACATGTGGCTCAGGGTTGCCCCTTTCATTCCCTATTCCATTCATCTCTCTATCACATGCCACCACCATTTGAAGGATGTACGTTGGACATACAATCCCCTCTAAAGGAAGAAACCACCTAATAGGGTACTTGGTTAACCCCCTTTGGAGCTTGGAGACATTGGCACATGCCAAAGCCCACTATGGAAGGGCATGTCATTATGAAGTACCTACCTATTGTCCATGGCTTGTAAGCTCTTTAACTCGATTACTTTAAATGACTTGTTGTGCTGGAAGGCTAGGGGATGCATTGGATCTTATGTAGGATTGCAGATGGTATCCATTTAGGGTTTGGTCTCCCTATATGTGGTCCTAACCCTCCAGAGGGCTCAATTGGCACATATAGGGTGTGTGTAGAGAGCCATGGGCCTCCACAACAGTAGACAACATTCCATGGATCCCTAGAGATGTCTAGAGATTGCTCGAGATTCACCTATTGGATGAGGAAAATGCACCTGGTTCAACATGCCCAGCTGGCCCCATAGTTGTACCATGCACTTGGCAGATGACCCAAGACTTGTATGTTGATGTGTCATCACTTACACCATCATCTGCACCCTTACAGATGGTCTACAGGCATCTTCGACCTACTTGGAGACCCATGAGGTTACTTGTGTGCCCCCACACCCGTTGTGGGCACTACATGTTCATTATTTGGAGAACAAGGGGCCAACCCCTTCTCCACTAATTTTGGGAGTCCTATTCATCATTATGGCACTTATCGACTCCATCAGGCTTCTTAGAAGGCCCAATGACAAGTATTATTCACCATTCGACCTCTTGAAAGGCTTATTGTTTTGTTTATGAGCTAGTTTGGTGGGTTTGTCACCAAAAGTTAGTTATTTTGCACATTATTTTATTGTAGGGGCTAATGTAGACCTAATTAGCTAAATCAAACTCATTATTAGTGTATAAATACAAGTGATGTGAATTAATTTTAGCATCATCACTTGGTTTGGACTTGTATCTCTGTAGAGAACTTCGCTATCCTTATTGGAGGACGAAATTTTGGAGCGTGGAATGAATTTTGATGTCTGGATTATTTTCTCTTGTCTTGGAACTTCTTGATTGGCAAAGTTTTGATGGTTGGATATACTCTTAATACATGTAAGTACAATTTAATGCTATTTTCTCTTTCTATTTTGTCACATTATACATACATTGTTGTTGGGATTTCGCTATACTAGGGCTAATTTACATCATCCATTTATGCGAAGTTGTGGAAATTTGGTTTCTAGATAGTGATGCTTCATGTATTATGAAAGAATGTTCCTAGAGATGCTTCTACACTGAATTTCATCTTGATAAGCCATCTATTTTGCAAACGAACTATAAAGCTCTTGAAGCTGCTTTGGCTGCTCCCCTAATGCTATGCGAAGTTGTCTTTGAGGCGTCCTTGACATAGAAAATTGAATATCCATAGTCATAATTACTCTTGACTCCAAATCTCCCCAAAGGACTAGGCACTGGTCCACCATAAAGGTGAACACCTTAAAATTATTCTCTTCTCTCACCTTCTCTTTTCTAGGTCTATCCCTCTAGGTCTCCTAGGGCGTCATTTATCTTGCAAACCATCCACAGAAAAATTCGATCTCTTGGCATCCTTTGCGCTAGGGTTTCTCCTAGGCACCCTCTAGTTTTGAAGCAATTCCGATGGTGGAATTGTGAGATACTCCAAGCCCTAGCATGAAGATCAATCTTGCCCTTGGTTTCCTTAGGCCTAAAGACCTCATTGGGATCCTCACTTTGTCTTGTGTTGAAAATTCATTTTTATTCTCTCTACGGAATAGGTCAGGCATATCATTGGTTTCCGAACCCTTACCCCTTGACCTACCCCCCGGGTCCACTTGGTCCCGTGTGGTCCCATACCATATTAAGGACAATTCTTAAAGGATCACTGAGAATCCAAGCCTTAACAAGAATTCTAGGGTTTGAGGGCCTCCATTATAAGATAAACACCCTAAAATCTCAAACCTAGGAATTCTCCTTGAGAGCCTTTAACCTTGCCTTCCAAAGCAAGCAAGCCATTCTCTGTGTCTCTCTTGTGAATAGGATCCTTGGGATCACCTCTCACCCTACCATTGTTCTATCCATTTCATGATCCTTATTATATCGGGACTCCTCACATCGGTGAATGTCCGTAAAGAGTAGGGAGCCATAGCCGAGATGATAGTGGGCTATTGCTCCATTCTTGCCCTTAACCTGGTAGTAGCCCTTCAAGGATCCCCTTTTACAACCCCTGCTAGTTTGAGTGGTAACATTTTTGGCGCCGTTGCTGGGGACACGAGACGTGTGTTTAAGTTCCCCATACGACATATTGACATATCATTACTGGTGACTCCATTAGAAGAACGGATCCCTAGTTCTTCTTGTGAGTCCACTAGTGTAGGATCACTTGCCACGGAGGTTGAGAAGGAGTGTGCATTTCCCTCCATTAGCGGAGCATCTTCAGGTATTTGGTATGTTGACAATGGGCTTCATGTCATATGACAAGAGTCCGTGAGTACTTCTTAGAGCTTTCAGAGAGTGGCACTGATATAGAGGTAGTACTCAGAGACGACATTATTGTTAAAGCAGTTGGTGTGGGGACATTGACATTTGATAGGGAACCCAAACCTCCCTTGAAAGTGTCAGATGTTTTATATGTGCTAGGGATGAGGAAGAACCTTATATCCGTCTCAGTATTGGAGGACAGAGGGTATGAGGTATTGTTCAGGAGAGGACAAGTGCTTATATATCCCAGGGGCGCTCCAGCTGATTCAGCAACAGTGATTGGTGTACGCCATGCCAAGGTGTACAAGTTTGCGTTTCAGCCCCTTTTGGCATTGAGCAGTAGTACCGGCAACAGAGCTAGCAGTTCAGAGCTGTGCGAGATTTGGCACCGCAGGATGGGGCACATGTATCATGGGGCCTTGAGTACATTGCGGGAGATCACTACAGGTGTGCCAGGTTTTAGTTCTGATCACATTGATACATGCAGAGGATGTGCTTTGGGGAAGTTTGCCAAATCCCCTTTTCCCAGCAGTGACAGCAGATCGACTGGGATTCTTGATTTGATTCATACCGATGTGAGCGGTCGGATGTCTCATGTTTCCTTGAGTGGGTATGAGTACTATGTTTTATTCATTGATGATCACTCCAGGTTGACCTGGATTTATTACTTGAAGACCAAGAGTGAGGTCTTCAAGCGGTTTCAGGAGTTCAGAGCTCTTGTGGAGACTCAGACAGGTCGGAATATCAAGTCCCTCAGGTCGGACAATGGAGGGGAGTACACCCTTGGTGAGTTTGTTGATTATTGTGCGGAGGCAGGCATAAGGAGGGAGTTCACAGTTCCTTACAACCCCCAGCAGAACAGGGTTGCGGAGAGGAAGAACAGATCCATCGTTGGGGTTGCCAAAGCCATGTTACATGATCAGGGGTTACCGTTGTTTTTGTGGGCAGATGCCTGCAACACTGCTGTGTATTTGCAGAACAGGAGTCCACATCGTGCCTTGGGGCATGCGACTCCGGAGGAGGCTTTTTCTGGGAAGAAGCCTAATGTTGGTCATTTTCGTATCTTTGGGTGTATTGCATACTCCTATGTACCCAAGGAGAAGAGGACCAAGCTAGAGCCCACTGTAGAGAAGCACATCTTTGTGGGCTACAGTGAGACCTCGAAAGCCTTTCGGATTTATATTCCTGCATGGAGGAGAGTTGTTGTCAGGCGGGATGTGAAGTTCGAGGAGGAGAGGGCTTTCAGGAGGTCACAAGAGTTAGAGTATCTGGATCGGCCAGACCCTCATGAGCAGCTGAGTCAGTCACATGGATCCAGTGGATAGGGATCAGGAGGTACATCGATTACGGTGTCAGGTCCATCAGTGAGAAGTGGCTCGCAGAGTCAGAGGGGTGGTGCTTCGGGCAACATGCAGAGTAGTTCACTAGGTAGTTCACTGATGGACAGTTCACACAGTACTTCAACATCTACAGGTACAGGTTCAGGCAAGAGGATAGCAGACAAACATTCAGGAGTTCAGGCTTCTGATGAGGATGAGGAGTTTCACTCTCCGGTGGGAGAAGTGTGCTCAGGGAAGAGGAAGCCCAAGTGGCTTTAGGATACCTTGAGAGAGGCCACATCTGTTGCTGGGCCGAAGAGACAGGTCAAAGAGAGCAGACCACCTGAGCGGTTATGTAGCTATATGGCAATGGGTGCCAACATCATTGACTCTGAGCCTTCTAGCTATGAGGAGGCAGCTAGCTAGCAAGTCTAGAGAGAGGCCATGCAGGAGGAGTATTCTTCTATCACAAAGAATGATGTTTGGGAGGTGGTGCCGAGGCCTGAGGGCAAATCCGTGGTTACTTCCAGATGGCTTTACAAGGTAAAGCACACTGCAAATGGCAGCATCGAGAAGTTCAAGGCAAGGTTTGTGGCTAGAGGGTTCTCCCAGGTAGAGGGAGTAGACTATGAGGAGACCTTCGCTCCCGTGGCTCGATATACTTCCATTCGCTCCATTATATTGATAGCAGCAAAGATGGGTTGGAAGATCCAACAGATGGATGTGAAGACTGCATTTCTCAATTGCTTCATATAGGAGGAGGTGTACATTGAGCAGCCGCAGGGCGTTGAGGTGCATGGGAAGGAGTCCTATGTATTTAGACTGAAGAAGGCACTTTATGGCCTGAAGCAAGCTCCTAGAGCTTGGTACTCTAGGATTGATACATACTTGCAGGAGATCGGTTTCACAAAGAGTGATGCAGATCCGAACCTATACTTTATTGTGATAGGTGAGGAGCCTTTCATTCTGCTGCTGTATGTGGATGACTTGGTCATTACGGGTGCAAAGAGACTCATAGAGGGCTACAAGAGAGATCTTGCGTCGGAGTTCGAGATGAAGGACATTGGCTTGATGCATTACTTTTTGGGTTTGGAGGTGTGGCAGGAGGAGGGGCATTTCTTCGTGGGACAGGGGAAGTATATTGTGGACATCCTTAGTAGATTTCACATGGAGGATTGCAGACCCATGTCGACACCTATACTCACTAATTGGAAGAAGCTTCAGATTTCGAGTTGGTGGATCCCACATTGTATAGACAGCTGATTGGTTCCTTGATGTATTTGGTCAACACTAGACTAGATATATGTTTTGCAGTCGACACGATGAGCCAGTTCATGTGTGAGCCCAGGAGAGTGCACTAGGTTGTTGCAAAACACATTTGTGGTACTTGCAGGGGATAGTGGATTATGGTTTGGATTATAGACAGGGAGATGGAGTGAGATTGGCAGGGTAGACTGATTCTGATTGGGCAAGTTGTGCTTTTGATAGGAAGAGCACTTCAGGGTGTTGTTTTGGGTTGAATTCGGTAGTTGTGTCATGGTTCAGCCAAAAGCAGCAGTCAGTAGCATTGAGTTCAGCGGAAGAAGAGTACATGGCAGCCAGTCTAGCTAGTTGTGAGGCCATATGGCTTCGCAAGATATTGTTTGGCTTATTTGGTCAGCCATTGAGACCTTCAGTGATTTACTGTGATAATCAAAGTTGCATTAAACTCACAGAGAATCCAGTATTTCATGACAAGTCAAAGCATATCGGGATCAGATATCATTTCATTAGAGACTATGTTTAGAAGGGAGCTGTGAAGCTTGAGTATATTCCCACAGATGAGCAGGTAGCAGATATATTCACCAAAGCCTTACCACGGGGCAAGCATGTCTACTTCAGAGACAAGATGGGTGTGGTGAGGAACACTTTCCTCGGTAAAAGGGAGTGTTAAAATTTGGGTACCAGAGGACAAGTGGTTCCATAAGGCTTTGATCTTTGGCCTAGGGAAAAGTGTCCAAATGTATTTAATTTTTTCCCGAAAGTGACTTTATAAGTTGTAAAGTCAAATCTAATTTAAAAGTGACTTTAAGTGCTAAAGTTACCAAGTCAAATCTTAAAGTGACTTTAATAAAGTCAATGTGAAATTAGAAAGTGAAAAGTGACTTTGGAAATAAAAGGCTAAGAGGGTCTTTATTAAAGTGGGGTGAATTAAAAAATAGAAAGTTAGATTTAAATGCACATTTAATCTCAGCTCTAGATCTAAAGCTATCTTAGCCATTGGATTTAGGGATTCCCCAAAAGTCACTTAGGGTTAGGTTAAAGGAAGAAAAGAAAAGAAAAGATCATTCAGTTTTTCATGAGCAGATTGAGAGGAGGAGAAGAGAGTTGGAGAAATTTTTGGGCTTGAGAAAGTGAAGGAGAGGAGCAGATCAGCAAATCCGTACAGTAGCTAGAGGCTGCACGCATTTTGAGGCAGCAGGTCGTACAACATTAATTAGCACAGATTTCGAGGCAGATTTTTGTACATCAGCTTGAGGCAAGAGTTTCGAGGAGGGACATCACATAAATCCAGGAGAAGGTACAACAAACTAAAGGCACGATTTCTGAGATTGCTGGGCACGGTTTCCGAGACAACATGCACGATTTTCGAGGAGGAGGTATTGCTGTACTTTTTTGTACAGTCGGTACAGCTAAGTATTGGGCACGAGTTTCAAGGCTGTTCACTGTTGTAATAAATTTCTATTTTGACTGTTTTGCTAATTTGGCACATTTTCCGAGGTGGAGGCAAGCACATAAAACGAGTAAGTCTATACATTGTTTGCTGGAATTTTTCTGTATATTTCACTTCTCTGTAAAAGCATTTTCCAGAAATAAAGAAGAGCTTTTGAACTGGTTTTCCCCAAGAGTTGTAGGGGGTTTTTCCAAGGTCATATTGACCAAAAATCAGCGTGTCATTTTCTGTGTGTGTGGCTGAAATAATTTCTGAGTTTTATTTCTGCATTTTCCAGCACTTTGAAATTTCAAGAATTTGTGTTTTCAGAGATATTTATTATTTCCAGCTTGTTCAATATATGTTTATGGGAATGGGCATTTAACTACATGGGAGTAATAAGGAGAAATTGATAACCGGGGTTGGGTCAAAATTTCTACACTTCAAGTCAACAACTCTTAACAATCCTTACTGCACTTATCCGCAATCAAAGCTGTACTCTTGATATACGCAATCTTCTTCCTGTATCATTGTCTCAGATCTGCATTCTATACTGTCTCTTATCCACACTTATATTCTTCACTATGACCTTCAATTATTCGCACTATAGCACTTCCCTTTCTCGGCACTGTCTACTGGAATATATCTGCACTGTCTCCTTATATATGTTTGCTATATGTCAGTACTTATTAACCCAAACAAATTTGTAATGTTCCGCAAATCTTCCTATCTTTTATCCGCAATTTCTTCATATAGTAGATTCAGTCTTGTCCGCAATACTTACCCCTCCCAAATGATCTGCAATCTTGGTTTATATATAGTGAACCGATCTTACTTTTAGGCCGACCATCAACTGTAATTTAGGCCGACTTATGTAGGCCGACATGACTGTAATTTCTTCAATAATTTAAGAGGTGTTTCTTCAGCAACAATGAGGGATTGTCTTCACTGTATTATGAGCTTGTCTTCAACATTGTATGATGGCTGTTTGATAGCTTCTTCACAAGGTCTTTGGAGGACAAACACCTAAACTAAATTCTTCATGAATATGACCCCTAATTATATTTATTCCTAGAAGACATAAACCTAATAGACATCAAGAAGAAGTCTATCTACATAATAAAATATTGCTCATGAAACCCATGAAGCAAGTACACCAAAAATACATTTTATTATCTTTGACATCTTCTTTATATAAATACATGATTACATAGTCAACATGAAGACCAACCTAGTTACACTTTTCAACATGAGGGCCTCCATTATAAGATACACACCCTAAAAGATCAAACCTAGGAATTCTCCTTGAGCCCTTCCTTGAAAGCCTTTAACCTTGCGTTCCAAAGCAAGCAAGCCATTCTCTGTGTCTCTCTTGTGAATAGGCTCCTTGGGATCACCTCTCACCCATACCATTGGTCTATCCATTTCGTGATCCTTATTATATCGTGACTCCTCCCATCGGTGAAAGTCCATAAAGAGTAGGGAGCCATAATCGAGGTGGCGGTGGGTTAATTAATTATTTAGTGACCCACTTTAGTGAATTAATTAATGCCTTGATTAAAGAGATCTCACAGTTAGATCTTAACCATTGAAGATTAGGTTTTTGGCTCATGTCAAAATTATAAAAGAAAGAGAGGGTAAAGGACAAAGACACACTGAACAATCATTTTACAAGTCATGTGAGTGAAGGAGAAAATCAAAGATCTGATTTTCGGCGATTGATGAGGATTTCAATAGTATTTCAGCAAGGAGAAGACAACCAAAGGACAAACAACTAGTTAGTAGCAAGGAAAAGGGAAACCTTACAACTAGTAGAGCTGGCCATACCATTGTTCGTATGGATTTCGTACCAAAGTACAGGTTCTGTACAACCATATGGATTTGAGGGCAGGCTGGCTCGATTTCTATGCAAGATGGATTTTTCAAGTTTGTTGTTCGTTTGATTAATTCTCAGAGTATTTGTCCTTGTAAGGGAACTCTTGTAAGTTTCATTTTTTTTTTTTGAATGAACTAATCTAGAAGGGCAAAATTTTTTTACTGTGTGATTGCTTTTCTCGTTTTCCACTAAATGCAAAAGTTAATATTACTAGCAAGTAACTAGATTTGATTTGTTTGCTTAAATAGTTGGTTTAAGGATATTTTAACATGGTACCAAAGCTCTAGCTCTAAGAGAAAAGCATATTTAAATTTTCAGGTTACTTGAACGAGCTTGAAAGATAAAGCTTAGGACAACCATGTTAGTAACCAATGTGAAAGTTGAGGATTGACTTGATGGGGTTTCAAATTTCTTGCCATGGAAGGAAAGAATTTCAGTGATCTTGAAGGAGCAAGACATGTGGGAAGTTGTGTCCAACCCTCCTTCAGCTCCAACACCAGCAATAGTAGACCCTGCTGTGCATGCTACATGGGATAAGGACATAAAGGCATAGAGGGTGATCCTTGAAGCTATTAAGGATCATCTGATTTTGCATGTTGTAGAAATGACTAGATCTAAGGAGATGTTTGATGCCTTAGTAACACTTTTTTCAAAGTGATACAATGAGTCAGAAAATGATTCTCAAATTAAGCTTAGAGAGTGCAGAATGAACCCCTTTGACAACGTAACCAATACCTTAGGGGGATCACATAGATCCATGACCATCTTGTAGCTATTGGAGTTGTATTGGATCTACAGATGGTGAATAATGTTGCTTTGAATTGGTTCACTAAGGCTTGGGAACCATTCATCATGGGCGTCTGTGCTCGAGAACATCTTCCCAATTGGTAGAGACTTTGGGATGACTACATTCAAGGGGAGACTTGTAAAGAGTCTAGGACCAACAAGTAGTGAGGAGGAGCAACAAATCAAAACTCGGCCCTATTCAGCAAGATCAAGGAGACGAAATGGAAAGTTTCCATTAAGAAGGGTGATAGTCAGGGAGAGGGATAGCAGTTTGGGCAGAAGAGATATATGAGCAAAGCTCAAATGCTATATCTGCCATAAAAATGGCCACTTTGCTTCTCAGTGTCCACAGAGGAAAAAGGGTAGGGGGAAGTCGTAGACGGTTGCGGCAACAACAAAGACATAGTTGAGTGAGCTTGCTTCCAAGTTTAAGAGTGAATTTTCACTTGTGTCTTGCCTTTGTACCAGCGCCATTGCTAGAAGCATGTAGTACTTGGACAATGGTGCCTCTCGCCACATGACATAAGCTAGAGAGCTATTCAGTGGTTTTGTAGAGGATGACTTAGGGATCCATATTGAGCTTGGTGATGGTGCCAAGTATGCAATGAAGGGACAAGGAACAATTCATTTCCAACTTGAGTCAGGATGGTCCTTTGATGCGCAAGAGGTACTCTATGTACTTTGCCTAAAGAAGAACCTTTTGTCCATCTCAGTCATGAAGGACAAAGGTTATGAGGTTAACTTCTAGAGGGGGCAAGTGTTCATCTGACCAAAGGGAGTCAGTCTAGTGATTGCAGTGAGGATTGGAGTTAGGGAGGGGAACCCACATAAACTTTAGGGTCATCCTGCTCAACCACTAGTGCACATCAGTGAGAGCATGTGCGAGCTTTGGCAGAAGAGGATGGGATATCTCCCGTCATAGAGCTCTACCATTACAGAGACAAATGGTCACTGTGCTTCGAAACTTCAGTTTGGACCAACAGGGGGTGTGCAAAGTGTGTGCACTTGGCATGAATGTCAAGGCATCTTTCCCTAGCAGCGAGACTCGATTGAAAGGCATTTTGGATATGATCCATTTTGATTTAGCAGGGCCTATTTTAGTATCTTCAGTAAAGGGCACATCTTACTATGTGACCTTCATTGATGACATCTCCAAAAAGACTTGGATCTACTTTATGAAGATCAAGGGTGAGGTCTTTAGTCATTTCAGAGCTTTCAAAGCTCAGGTGGAGAACATGATAGGATGGAAGATCAAGGTGTTGAGGATAGATAATGGGGGTGAATACACCTCTAATGAGTTCACAAATTTCTGCAAGGAGGCATGGATTAAGAGGGTGAAGGCAGTGGCCTACAACTTGTAGTAGAACGGGGCTACAGAGAGCAGAATTGATCTATCATGAATGTGGTGAAGGCCATGATCCAAGATCAGAGTTTGCCAATGTTTTTGTTTTTGTGGGCCGAGTCATGCAACACAACTGTGTATTTGCAAAACAAGAGCCTGCACCAGATTCTGGAGGATAAGACATCAGAGGAAACATTCATATAGGCAAGAAGCCTAAGATAGGACATCTCAGGATATTTGATTGTCTAGTCTACATCCACATACCTATGGAAAGGAGGACAAAGTTGCAACCCTCATGTCAAACGGGCATTTTGGTGGGATACAATGAGGATTCAAAGGCTTATAGAGTCTTCCTGACAGATTAGCGGAAGACAATGTTGAGCCGAGATGTCAAGTTTGAGGAGAAATTGGCATATAGGAAATCTCAGGACCTACCATAGTTCATTTTCTTCTTGGTTACATCTTGGGAATTTGTGTGAATATTTTATTGGATCATTATCTCTAAGTGGCTGTTTGACATAAAGTATCTTCTCTTCATTCTTACATCTTTACAAATAGTTTCTAGAGAAATTATTCTTCATTCTTACATCTTTACAAATACTCTTTAACATTTCTAGAGAAATTATTCACATTTTTTTAATTATATTTTCTGAGGGAAGACAATGTCAACAAGCATTAAGGCGAAGCCTTAGAAGACCACCATTACCATGATTTGCTCAAATTTCAAAAATTAGACATTTCTCGTGGCAAGAGGCCAAGCAATAAATAAAATAGATTTACTAGTATTTTCTAGTTTCTAGTAGTTTTTAACTTTTTATAACTGTTGAAACTTGACTCTTTCATGTTTATTATGATATTTTTTGTAAACAATATATGACAATTTAAGTTTGAAGTTTGAAACTTTGAAGTTGGCATTTATAAGTTTATAGCTCATTATGAATTATGAATATGATGCTTCATGAAATTTGAAAGTTGTTTTATTTCGTTTCATTTTATAACATTTCATTTCATGTTAAATATTTGTTGTTGTAAATGTTACACTTAGCTTACAAGTACAACTATGATGATCAATGAATCGATGATGATAAATGTTTTATATTGAATTTTGAAAGCTTGAAACTTTAAGATTCATGAATCTTGAGATTCAAGATTTAGTATGTTGTACGTTTCTAACTTCTAGAGTAGAAACATAGCTTCTAGATTATAAACATAATCTTCTAGATTAGAAGTTTATAACTTCTAGATGATTGATGTTATATGGTTCAATCTATGTTTTAATAATTTTTTTAATGTCTAATTCATCATTCTAACGCTCCCCGAAACACTCCCAGACCAGGAGCTTCTGAAAATGGCGTTCCCACTCCCGCTCCTTGTTTTCGCTCTTGCCCCCAAGTAACCTTGGGCTCAACTATTTCCATATGGTGTCATACTTGTCCTCATCGGGGATTAATTTATTTGATGCTTTCATATAACCAGCTAGAACCTTTGGATCTTGGTGTGTTTTTCTCTTAGCCCCCCACTAGGTGCTAGTGTTGAAAGCCATGATACATGATAGTATTTAGGTGTAAGAACATATGCTAAACCATACAATGGAATGCTTAACATTTCCCATGGTTTCTCCACCTCAACACGAATAAAATTGTACAAGGTTATATCTTTGGGCTCAACAATGTCTTTAATCTTCTCCAACATGCTATATGCTATCCATCTATTCATACACCTCCCTAATTATTGGATGACCTGAATCTGCAAATTTGATCATGTAACAAATTGGCTTGGTGAATTGCAAAAACATATTTAACCTGTGACTAAAAGTAATTTTCAAGAACAACATCCTTCACTACATTAGCACTAGCTCTATCAGTGCTCATCTCATCCCATGGATCACACATCACCACAACACTTAAAACTTGTCTCACCTCCAATAAGCGCCTAAAGGTGAGGTAATAGCTTGCAAATCCAGTATTTGAAAACTTAATTAGTTGCAACTTGGAGTAAGTGCCATAAAAGTAGTTGACCCTTTTAGCCCTTTGACATATTTAATGAGTTTCTTCCCTCTCTTGTATAGTTGATTAATACATCCACATTCTTTATACTTCACAATATCATGCATCAAAATGTTCAATGTGTGCACCAAGTACTTTATCCAAAAGATGTGTGGATGAGTCCACTTAGTGATTTTTCCTGCTCCCTTATAATTTGTTGCATTATTTTTTTTTTTTTTTTTTTAGATCTAGGACAATCGGTAACTGGTGAGAGTTGCCTGCGCAAGGCCCGGGTTCAAATCCAACTGGCTGCCACTATAAACCTAGGCTAGGTGCAACAGCCTGCAAGCCGCACACAATAGCAATTAACTTATGCCTCAACAAGAGCTGAGACGTCCACTATGGGGTCGCCTACTCTTCTAGCCAAGACACAACAGGCATATGTCTCCACGGAGATTTGAACCTTGGTGGATGGGATGAAAACCTTCTCCCTCCACCGTCAGACCTCCGCTTCACGGACATTATTAGTGATCACTTGAACTAATAATTTGTTGCATTATTAGTGATCACTTGAACTACATCATTAGGACCAACATCATTAATTGTTTTCAATAGGAGATCTGCATGTCTTGAGAAGATGTAGTGATGGAGGAGATGTCATGACTTGCAAGAAACACTACACCGCTAGCAGAAACACCAAGAACATTTATCAAATGATGGTTTGTAACATTTGTCCAACCATCTGATATAATGGATACTCTGCAATCCACCCACTCATTTGTAAACCGTGTCAAAGCTCTATGAATTTTTGCTTTTTCTCTGTCTAACAACAAAGTTCTAGCTTTCTCATAGCTGGGGTCTTGTATCCTTTTTGGGCTTCATTGATGGCCTTAACCAAATCATGCTAGTAGGAAGAGCGAAGCACATTGAATGGTATCCACCAAGCGCAAAGAAACCAGACCATTTTTGCATCCACATCATCCCTCCCACCAATATTCAGGAAGTTTGCTGTTATTCATCTAGATTCAGAGGTTCTAGAAGTACCTAGAGGAGATGAAGCATGACCACCAAATCTAGAGGTTGCACTTGCATTGAGCTGCAATTTTTGTTTCTTACTTTGTCTTTTTTGTGCAACTTCCTCTATTTTGATGTATTTTTGCCTTTGTTCCATCTTGGCACCCTTATTTTCATCATCGTCCTTTGTCCCACAAATATGCCTCCTCACACAGGTCTATGAATTGCTATAAGATTTTCCACCATGACAATCATGATGGCATATAAAATTGAAGGTTCTACCACATGTCCTCCCCTCAATTGTTGTCGCAAATTTTCTCAAGGGTCTAAATGTAGCTTTCCCCCTTTGCATTTCAATGCCCTCTTCATCCCCTTTGCCTTCAATCCTTTCCTCATCATACATTGGGTCACAATGAGTGTGACCACTATCATCTTCTTCCATTTCTTCCCTTTTATGCCTATCCCCCACCAACACCATGAAAACCAAAATTGGTATGATAAACCAAAAGAACACTATTTTAAATGGACAACCTGCAATAAACGAGGAAGAAGAAATAATGGGAAAGAGTAGTAGAGGAGGAGAAAAATTACAAACAAGAATGACAAAAAAGTGAGGGAGTTAATTGGGGGTTTGTCTTACCACTTTAGCTCTCGAGAATTTGAGAGCTTGAGGTAGATGGTAACCCTCCTTCACTCCTTCACTCCTCCAAGCTTTGCTTTGCTCTCTCCTCCAACCTCGCACTAATATGATATTAAAAAATTTCTATCTCCACTCTTTTCCAAGGTCTCTTCTCCTCTCTTCTCCAAGCTCAAGCCAAATATGCAAGACTGAGGAAGAAAGAGGGGGAAAATGCCTTTTAACCTCATCCACCCTTTCCCTATACTCACCATTAACTTACCCTAGGCCCCGCTTAAACCGCAATCGAGTAAAATAAAAAGAATTAGAAAAGCCTCGCAAAATTGTGCGTGTTCCATCCAAAATAACGTGGGAAGTGTTCCAGAATTGTGCTTAAAATTCGGCTTGGCATGCAGAACCGTGCACAAAACCGTCACAGTTCCCATAGGTCCAAGAACCATGTTTATCTGAGTGAAGCGCGGTTCTTATTTTTGGGTTCGCAATTTCGTTCGCTGTTTGGGCATGGATCCTTACGGTTGGCAATTTCGGCCTCTGAGCCGGGGGGTAGTTCCTGCAACACTACATTGAACACCCTCCACTAGGGTATTTACTGCTTAAGGTTCCTGAACAATTATAGTTGTTTTCCTGCCAGGGGCTCATTAATAGCCCTTTTTGTCAAGCCAAGATGAGTAGCTCCCGAATTTAATAATTTTGCATTAATATGGATTGGCATATAACATTGGAAATGACCTTTGATTTCATCTTCCAAGGTTGGTGTGACTCTTCCTATACACCTATGAGGAGTGACTCTTCATATTTCAATGACTTACAATTTATTTATAAATTATTTATAAACAATTCATAAACACACAACCTTAAAGGATTATGTGTCCAACATTCTGCCCCCTTAAGCCAAAGGGGTGTTTGTGAACCCAAGCATCATTCTAAATTTTCCAAACTTTTCTCTTCCAAGTGCTTTGGTGAAGATGTCTGCAATTTTCTCATTTGTGGAACAGTGTCATAGATGAATAGTCTTGGCCTCTAGCCTCTACATGATATCAAATCAAATGATACTTTGTGTTGATGTGTTTGGTTTGATCATGGAATCTCGGATTCTTGGCCAAGTTGATTGCAGAAGTGTTGTCAATTAGAGCAGTAGAATTTACTTGTTTCTCCTGCAAGTCTTCAAGAAATTTCTTGAGCCACACAATCTCTTGTGTTGCTTTTGCAACTATCACATATTTTGCCTCTGTAGTGGAATTTGCTGGAACTGACTGTTTACGTGACCTCTAGGAGACAACTCCTGATCCAAGACTCATAAGATAGCCTGAAGTAAATACTCCATTTTTTGTCTCTATCAAGTTTAAATTAGAATATCCAATCATGCTGAAGTGATCCACTTGTGATAAGAGTCCAAATTCTTGAGTTCCTTTCAAGTACTCTAGAACTCTTTTTGTAGCAGACCAATGTCCTTCGCCAGGATTTTGCATAAATTTAGAAAGAATTTTGGCAACAAATGAAATATCTGGTCCGTTAGTGGTGAGGCAGATAAGACTTCCCACAAGCTATTTGTACTTGTTGTGTCCTCAAATTCATTCCCTTCTTTTGATGTAAGCTCTAGATTCTATTACATCGGAGTAGATAAAGGATTGCAATCAGCCATGCCGAACTTGTTCAATAATTCTCTAATGTACTTCTTTTGGGAAAAGGAGTATATACTTTGAATGTTGAGTCACTTCAATGCCCAAGTTGTAGTGAAAATGTCCCAAATCTATCATTTCAAGGTCCTTCTTCATCTCTTTCTTTATGGATGTAATATAGTTTTCATTGTTCCTTGTTATCGATAGATCATCTACATACACCACAATATATATAACGATTTTTCCAACTTTCTTGACAAATAGAGTTGCATCATCAATATTAAAGTGTATGAAATTTAATATTAGAAGATGCTTAATTAACTTTTCATGCCAAGCTCGTGGTACTTGTTTTAGGTCATATAAGGATTTGATGAGTTTGCATGCTTTCCGTTCTTGTCCATTCACAACAAAACCTTTTCGCTGAGACATGAAGACATTCTGTTTCAAGTCTCCATTCAAGAAATAAATCTTCACATCCATTTGATGAAATTTCCTTACATTTTGAGTTTCCAAGGCAAATAGAGTTCGAATGGTGGCCGATTTTGCTGCAGGGGCAAAAGTCAATCAATACTTTCTTTCTGTGCAAATCCTTTTGCCACGAGCTTTGCTTTGTGCTTGTCAAGTGAGCCATCTGATTTGTACTTGTTCTTGTAGACCCAATGGCAACCAATTGGTTTGGTTTCAAATGGAGGGTACACCAACTTCCATGTTCCATTCTTTATGAGAGCGTTGTATTCATTTTGTCTTGCTTCTTCCATTCATCATGAGAAACAACTTCTTTGAAGGAAGTTGGTTCGAATTTAGTAGATAAATTCAATTCACAATCATATGAAACATTCATATTGTCAATATCAATTGAATCAAAATTATCTACATCACCTCCATTTGGTCTGGTGGAACCTTTGGTTCTTGTCGATTTGACCTCATCAAGATGAACACTTAAGTGCTTTGGTGAGCGATTTTTGGGGACCTTTATGGCATGGTCTAGGTTCCTCTGCTAATTGAGATGGGGCTGCATCAAGGTTTAGTCTTCCAATATTCTTAATCACTCTATTCAAAATGTGTTCTTGATTTGATAAATTGGCTAGAACTTCATGAGGGGGAGACGATGCTTTAGAAGGAGATTCCAGAGATTGATCCAAATTAGGGATCCCCTCTTCAAGATGTGGAATCTCATAAGTTCATGATATGTTTTTAGATGAGAGAACCTTGTTAAAATTTGACAGCTCAAGGATGAATTTCTCTTAGAAGAAATCATATCTTTCAGTTCTGTTTGAACCACCTATAATAAAGTTTCATTTCTAACAATTCTAATATGACTTTCCAAAAATAGTAAATCACATCTCATTTTGGAAGTGACTTTCCAAAAATAAAAAGTCATGTTTAAATGATCAAGGATGATCTCGATATATGGAATCCACTTTAAAATGAAATAAATCATGATTATACAAGTCAAGAATTATATTTTTATCCTTACTAGTATTATTATTATTATTATTATGATACTATTATTTATAAAATAGTCTAAAGTCATTCACCTTTAATGGATTAATAAAAACGAATTCTCTCATGAAATTAGTAAATTAAATTGAGAATCTCTTACTTGGCAAATTGAACCTCTCTCTTGAAACAAAATAATAACTCCACACTTAAGAGAATGTAACTATCCCTCACTAATTCAATGTATGACAAAAGTGTAACTCCTCCTCATTAAATGCACTTGTAACTCCATTCAATTCGATTTGTAACTCTCACCAAATATTCTCTCATGTCTAAGTGTAACTCTCTCTCCCTAATTCAAATTTTAACTCCTCGAGACAAATGTACCTCTCTCTCTATTCTTGGGATGAGTTACACTTTTCTTGAAGTAACTCTTCCCTCATGGAATTCAATTCTCCTATTATTGGCTCAAGGAATGAATTCATTTTCTAACTCCTCTCCTTTCTCATCTATTCAAGCAAGAGCAAGTGAGAGTTGAGAGTAACATTCTCATTGTGAAGGAGGAGAGCTAGAGTTGAGTGTGTAAGAGAAGTGTGAGAGCAAGTGAAGAGTAAGAGCAAAGGAAGAGCTGGAGCAAGTGTGTAGAGGACAAGATCTAATCAAGAGAAGGAGAAGATCTTCAAACAAAGAGCAAGAGCACTTCAGTTGCAAGTTATTCAAACATTGGAGACTTTATTCATTCTCATTCTCTCTCTGTACTCTGCTAAACAATTGAAGGAATCTAATAGAAGAAGAATCATTTGGGTTTTGCCCTGGTCATTGGACCTAACTCTTAGCGTCTCAAATTTGTGCTTGACTGTCTTCATATGATCCTTAAGTTTATGTTCTATCTACAATTGCTGATTTGAAAAGTTGTGAAGAAGAAATCTGCATTCTAAGTAATTGTAACAACATAGTACATTCAAGCAAAGAAAGAGCTGGAGCAAGTGTGTAGGACAAGATCTAATCAAGAGAAGGAGGAGATCTTCAAGCAAAGAGCAAGAGCACTTCAACTGCAAGTTGATCAAACATTGGTGACTTTATTCATTCTCATTCTCTCTCTATCTCTGTACTCTGCTAAACAATTGAAGAAATCTAATAGAAGAAGAATCATTTGGGTTTTCCCCTTGTGGGTTTTGCCTTGGTCATTGAACTAACTCTCAGTGTCTCATATTTGTGCTTGACTGTCTTCATATGATCCTTAAGTTTATGTTCTATCTACAATTACTGATCTGAAAAGTTGTGAAGAATAAATCTGCATTCTAAGTAATTGTAACAACATAGTACATTCAGTTTTATGCGAAGTGCATTCAACTTTATGCAAAGTACATTTAGTTTCTGCAGAGTACATTAAGATTTCTGCAAAGTACATTCAATTTTTTGTAAGTACATTCAGTTTTCTGCATAAAACTTTCAAGTTTCTGCAAATACTTTTTAAATTTTTGCATAAAACTTTCAGATTTTAACAAACCTATCCAAACAATTAAGTTGCCACTCATTAGTATTGTCAGTCTTGGAAGATTCAAGAAAAATTATATCTCTTAAAAGAAAAAATTTCTTGTTTACCTCATCGTAAAGACGATATGCCTTGGTGGTATCTAAATACCCCAAAAAGATCACTTAATTTCTTGCATCAACCTTGCTCCTTTGATTCTTTAGGAATGAAGGCATAGTAGGTGGAACCAATGACCCTGAGATGCCTTATCGAAGGAATGCGGTTGTACCACATTTCTAAGGAGTCTTATTTTTGAGAGCATGAGATGGACATTTGTTTTTCACATATATTGCACAAAGAAGTACATCAACTCAAAATATCAACTTTACATTTTTGAAAAACATCATGGAGCGAACCATGTTCAAAATAATCTTGTTTATTCTTTCAGCTACACCATTTTGTTGAGGATTGTATGGAACAATGGTTTTATGTTGAATCCTATGTTGGCGAAAATAATTTTCAAATTTGGTAAAAGTACATTCTTTTTCATTATCCATACAAAGGGAGCCAATATGTGACTGTGCATCATTTTCAATCCATACAGGAGAATTTGGAGGGCTGGAGATTAATTCAAATTCTCTTACTTGATAATTACTTGTGAGCTTACTTCTTAACTTATTTAGTCTTTCATCAAGTTAATTACCAAAATACAAGAAACACACAATTAGGCTTCAAAGCATAATAGTATAAAGAATAATCTCAGAGATAGTATAATGATCCTCTCATCTCTAAAGCATTTCGAGGCCAAGGACTTCATCATCATCTTGAAGGAAGTGTCAAAAACCTAGATCGATCAAAGAAGAAGTCTACACTTAAAACATTCTTGTGGTCCTCACTTTATCATCACTTCAAGGAAGGACTTTGAATCAAAGCATCTTGAAGTTTACTCATCAAAGGAAAGTAAGATCAAAGGCTTTGTCATCATCATCAGGTTTCAAGGTGATCTCCCTCTCCTTGTGTCAAAGATCACTTTTGAAGAAAGACATCTTCATCAAGAAGAAGTCCACTATTATCAATATCATCATCAAAATCAAGGAGGCAACAAGTTGAAGAGGAGTATCTTCACAAGTAAGTAGCTTTATGTCCACATGTGAATCTATCAAAATGTCTTTTTGCAAGGAGAGCAACAAGTTGGTTGGGTCTTCAAACTTTCTTGCATGGAAGAAGAAGATTGATTTGATCCTCATAGAAAATGAAGTTGTGGAACATGTTAAGGGCTCAATCACAAAACCTTTAAAGGAAGAAGCTTAATCTCTTGCAAAGTACATGAAAGGGGAAAGTAAGGGCTCAAAGGATTCTCATAGAATCCATCAAGGATCCCCTCGTTCCCTATGTATCAAAATTAGAAACATTAAAAGAAATATATGACAAACTTGTAGAGTTGTTCTCTATAAGCATTGGAGGAGAAGTGATCTCGTTAAGGCAAGAACTCTACAAGAGGAATATATCAAAATAAGAAGGAATAGCCTCATACTTTATGAGGGTGTCAGAAATAAGAGACCAACTTCAAGAATTGGGAGAAATAATGTGTGACAAGGAAATGACTACCATAGTGCTCAATGCACACCAGAGGAATGGGGCAACTTCACATCAAGCATCTATTGGAAGAAGGAAGCTACTCCATTCAATGAACTATATGGTCATTGTGCAAAATCGAAGAAACTAGGTTGAAGGAAAAACTCAATGTAGGATCATGCGAACAAGCTCAAGCATTTGCTGCCATGGATAGAAGAAAAGCGAAGTTTGGGATGCTTGGTCCTCAAAAAAAGAAGAAGAACATGCCGAAGGTTTAATGCTATGGCTGTCATGAATATTGGCACTACAAGAGAGATTGTCCAAAGCTCAAGAAGGACAATAACAAAAGAGGAAGGAAAGAAGTCCATATCGCTGAAGAAGTAGAAGCTGAAAAGAAGAAATCCAGGAAGGAGGAAGTAAAGGATCTCTACTATGATGGAGATAATCTTCTTCACCTTGTTCTTTTCAAGTATCTGTTTCAAGTCTTCTGTTGTAAAGTATAGCTATCATGGCAGGAATCATTAGAAGCATGATAAGATGCATCATGTTAGGAGATGGCATCATAGAAGCATATGATTGAAAGCAAGAGCTCGTGACATCATGATAAAGAAGCATGAAAGATAGCTGAAATAGAAGTCTATAGCAGTCACCTATAGAAGGATGTAGCTTTTGTTAACCTCATTAGAAGCATAAATAGTACTTATGAGAAGAAGAAAGTCATCTAGTATAAATTTCATCATACATTATTCAAAAGGAGCATTTGTAGGATAAGGATGATCAAGATCCTCTGTTGGAATCTTCATTGGAAGGTTCACCTACTGGAAGAAGCGTCTCGTTGAGAATTCCACCTTGTATGGTATTCATGGGATGATGGTATGATGTCAAAAGAAGTGAAGCACTTTCAATCAAGGAAGTTGTCGAAGGAAGTCTAGATGAACAAAAGGAAGAGATGAAGTATGTATGCATGTATTTAATAGAGTCATGTCATATAGTTGCAGATAACCTGGATAAATGCTCTACCTCATGAGCATGATCAAGAGAAAGGGATCTCCTCCCTTGGAAGAATGGATGAAGGCTTGGTTCACATACTGACTAGATGAAATCAACATAATATGTCATATGATATATGAGGTGGTTGATAAAGATAAAGGAACTATGGATGGAAGTTCCTGGGGAGCAGTGTGTGAAGAAAGTAAGGAGAGATCGTGAAATATGCAACTATGGTCACATAGAAAAGGAAATCAACATCTGATAACTAGAAGGATTGACCGTAACATCTCCATGGAAAAAGGTATGAAGACTCTGATGAAGTCTGAAAAGGAAGATGACCCTTGACATTTAATATCTTTTCGGAGATGTGTCAATATGTATGCAGGATATTGATATTACAACAAGCAGATATCACGATGAAAAGATCATCATAAAGGTAATTTTGATTTAATGTTCATTTTTTATTTTTGAATAGTATCTGGATGGGCTAATGCAGGGCTACCAAAAGAAGAGCTGTAGATGTCATCTACAACTGATATTCATGTGGTAGAATGAAATATCTTGAAGGAAACATGATGTAAAGAAGGTAGCAAGGTATGAAGGAAGGCCAAATATGGACTAATGGATCGCTTTCCAATGAAAGGAAGGATGACATGATTCATAAATGAAAGTGATGGATGGTTTGTGCCCTACGAAGAAGTCCCAAAAGATGAAGGCTCCATAATACATATCAAAGAAATTGAAATTCATGACATTGAAAGAGAGAGCCCTACAAGTAGCTGAATGTCCCATGATCTCCACCAAAGGAGCAGCTAGAAACAAGCCCCTAGTTAAGAGGGAGCTTGGGTACATTCCTTTTATGGAATGGGTTGGTCATCCTTGGTTAAGAGGGACTGACAGATATGGTTCTCTACTTCATGTGTCATGCACTAGACCGAGACTAACAACCGTAAGTCTTAGTGAAGGCCATGAGGAGACATGAACACATCATTCTTGTCTTCACTTTGGAAGAAAGAATGGAGGATTGGGTAAACATCTGGCATCCGATACTCTTTGAGGATGTGGTAGGCCATCCAAGATGAGAGTATTCGTAGAGGACCGATATTCTTTGAGGACTGGGAATCCAAGATAAGAATAGTCTTGGTGGAACATACTCTGAGAGAACCCAGGTGGGGTATGTTCCGAGAAAGACAATGATGATGGTGTCTATTAATCATTGGTCTCGCCAACATTGTGCTATGATCTTGTGGAGAGATAGAGCTATTAGTCAAGGCTTTGCTATGTGACAATGCTAGATGGTATGATGCTAAACATATGGGCTACCAATCCGACTCTTCTTATGACAATTCTCCAGATTGAGAATGTCAAAGTACCTTGTCTAGATTATGAATACCTCCCTAGTTAAGAGGGAGTGTTGAAATATGTAACTAGTTCGGTCTTCATAATGGCATATGTAATCATGAGTTTATGTATTTGATGTAATGAGAAAAAGAAATTTATTATTATTAATCTTGAGACATGGGTTTCATGCTCCCATTGTGAGCTCTTAGGTTTGGTCATTGAGTCATCAAGTCATTAAAAGTCTTTGTCCTGTATGAAAGACCCTTCTTGGGCATGTTACATTTTGTAAAGAAAATTATTTGAGTCAAGTATAGAGTCAGAAGACCCTCCAAGACCTTATCTAAGTGCTACAAGAAAGTTGGCCTTCAAAAGGAGCTGTCGGCCTACACAAGAGGACATGTCAACCTAAATGCATTGGTGAGAAGCGTATAAAAGGGAGGACTCGGCCTCACTAAGTGACACAATTCGGTCAAGCAAGAAAGGGCAAGTAAGAAGAGCGAAGAAGGAAGATAAAAAGCCTACAGGTCAGTGAAGACAGGAGTGAAGGAAAAGCTGAAGTTTAGGACTGTTTTGGGCCTGCTACTCTCACATGTGCGAAGAAAATCAGGGTTCTTATCTACTGCAGAAAAGCCGAGTTACAGTGTTATCAAAAGAAACAAGGTCTGGTGTCAATAAGGATTGTCGTCAAGGACCGAATTCACTAAGAAGGAGAAGAAGGTCAAGTGAGGGTGAAAGAAGGCAGATCTCACCATTTGCATCATACTCATATGGGCCAGGGTTTCTGTGACAAGGGCCGAAAGATTGCAGAAGTCTCAGGTAAGCCGAAGTTGTGGTAAAAGAGGTCGAAGTTGCAGTCAAGATGTTGCAAGGTCAAGGTTGAAGACAAAGAAGAAGTTGTTCGTTTGACTTGGCAAAAGAAGCAAGGTTTGACTTGGTCTTGGAGGAGTCTTGGTCAAGGGTCTAGGTCTTGGAATTCGTCAATTGAAGATTCTAGAAGAAGAAGAATTTTGTGGGTTTTCCTCTCAAGATTGGAGAGGTTTTGGCCTGTGCTGATTGCCTATATCTTGTGTCCTTTGTCTCATTGTTCTTTATGTTTTTGGTAGCTGTTTGATGAAGAGAACACATAATAATAAGCAGGTAAAGCAAATGAAGTAAAATTTAAATTTCATCACAAACAGTTATCAAGCAAGAGAAATCATCTCATCTCACTGCCCTAGATTTCTCAACATGGTATCAGAGCTAAGGTAACAAGTCAAGGAAGGGCAGCTCAATAAAGGACACTCAAGCATTTACCAAGGGCCTCCTTGCAAGTGATCATCCAACTATGTTGTAATACTAAATGCAGCCAGATAATGTTATGTTGTTAAAGAGTACAATTTGATACCAAGATTCGGTTCCTCTAAAGGCAGATTCTGAGAGCCCAAGCCCTATAGCATGACAAAGAAAGAACAAGAATAAACTGCAGGCAGATTCTGAGAGCCTAAGCCCTATAGCATGACAAAGGAAGAACAAGAATAAACTGCAGATAAAAACAATTGTAATCTTTGTATTTGCATCACAGAGGGAAAATGTATATATTCAACTAAATGTTTTGAAGGGTATTGCATTGGTTCTAACCTTAATTGACATTATTATAGAACATTGTTAGATATCCCTGAAATCGTAAATGTATGTCCAATTTATGAGAAAGAAAATGAATACAGATGTGCTTTGCATGCAGCCATAGTAGAAAAGGATTTTGAATGCATCCCCTTCTCATGGACATTTTTGGAAAATCAAATCTACATGAACAGTGGACAAATATAATTAGGGTTGAAACTGAATCTATTACGCTGGGTGGTTGCATTGCTGGGTTATTTCATAATTGAAGTTGGTTGGTTTATTGAAAAATTATGTTATATGTGTTGAATTGAATTGCTTATGCAAGGAAGAAAATTTATTTAAAACCCTAGCTACGGAAGAAGTTTTAGGGCAAAATTCCCTTTTTACATTACAGTGGTATCAGAGCAGAGATCTTGCCAGCCTGGATGGTATTTAAAAATGGAACCACCAGAAGCAAATCTTTGGCACAGGTATGCAGAATCTTGGAGAAAGTTGGACGAGCAGCAAGCAGAGATTCTGAGGAAGATGGAAGAGCATCAAACATAAAATATCAACAGGATTCTATCCAGCAAATTCTTTTCTAAGATAATCCACTCTTGTTGTACTTTCTTTGTCCATTGACGCTGAAGCTTATTTGTTGAAGTGTTAGAAGAATATAAGCCTAAGCATGAAAATCAAAGTACAAGGGAAACTGCAGCAAAGACAAGAGTGTGGTCATGGCTATACAAGAAGCAGACAAGTGGTTGCAGGGATCTAGTAAAAGAAAATGGGAAACATGACGATGATGGGCAAACAGTTGCTTCAAACATTGAATATGGAAAAGATACAAGGCAGCTAATCTGGACTGGTCAATCTCACTACATAAGCTGTGATCCAGTGGAAGAAGAAAATACTGACACCGTTAAGCAAGAAGAAGATCAGGGTGCTATCATCTCACTAGTGCAGCAGGAGAAGGAACCAGTGCCCGAATCACTTTTCCCCAAAGGTTTCTTTTTGCAGTTATAAACACTATGGAAAGTTTTTTACAGATGCTTCGAGGAAGCACTCACATGTGCATGAAGAGGGATTGCAAGTTCATCATTATGAAGGATGTG
The DNA here is from genome assembly GCA_034641835.2 of Pinus albicaulis. NCBI lineage: Eukaryota > Viridiplantae > Streptophyta > Pinopsida > Pinales > Pinaceae > Pinus > Pinus albicaulis. Next base: position 1,350,169,018 of record CM076575.1, on the reverse strand, counting down.
GCAGAAAATTTCTTGACAACTCCAAGACAACAATTTTTGACAAGCTGTCATCCAAGGATCAAAGCAATACAAACCACCAGCTTGTACCTCAGCAAAATAATCTCTGATTGTGGACTTTCCTTGCTCCATTATGTTGAAATGTTTTTGAGACAAGCTCCTCCAACATTTAGCCCTCCACAATTAGCGAACACTGCATATTTTCTTACAAATGATTGGTTTGTTCTGGCTGAAGCTTCTTTGTTGAAGCGTTATCATCTTCGTGACCTCATCTACAAACTTCATAAAAGGTCATCTAGCACTGGCCCAATGCTAAGTTGTGGTAGAGGTCAGCAGTTTTATAAAGCAGCACAAAGTGACACATGTACAAGCATGGAAGTAGAAATTGTTTTGAAAGATCATTCTGCTAACCAAAGATCTTCTGAACATTCTTTTCTACTTGAAGATAGATTAAAACAAATTTCTGCGTGCCATATGGATAAAGGTACCAGGAAAGAATCTGTATGCTAGACAAGCAAAGATGCTTTGATGGAAGGTTCTGGGAAAGCTCTTGGTGTTGTTCCTAGTGAATGTGGTGAAACAAAACGTCATTTTACCTGTGATGAAGGGGTCAGATCTCAGAATCGCTCGTTGCAACAGCGACAGTCTACTCTCAGGCAAACAATGGAGGCATTCAGAAACTCAAAATCTGTTATATATGCACATGGTCGCATGCTCAAGGTGTTCACAGGAACTGTTCCTTCAGGACAACAGACTGCCAAAAAGGACCTTTCAGTGGTAAGTGGAATGGATTTTGCCTGTAATCTTCTTGATGGCATCGGAAAATTGTGTACAAGTGTTGAAATTGTAATGACGACAATACGGGAGTTTCAAAAGTTTGAGCCCATACAGATCTGTGGCTGTGTTGTACCCCAGCAAACAATTTCTGCATATTTTCAATTAGCACATCACATGCTCCATTGTTTAAATGATAAGGAGGATGGTGTCTTAGATGTTGGACCACAAGATATTGTTGTTGTTCCCAAAGATGAATATGAAGATGATTCAACCCAGAGTGTGTAGGAATTTACAGGGTAAGTTCCGTAGATCAAGAACCAAAGGTCACCACTCACAAACAGATCACAAATTAGTACACCAGTATAATCACGTGGTTAAAACCCTCAAAGAGGGAAACCGTCCACGGCTTGAGCCAACGCAGCCACTTCAGGCAATTTATTAATATAAAAAGAAAAGTTACATATGTTTCTCTCATAAACGGTTATCGGACAAATGACCCTCCATGCTCTTTAAATAGAGATCATGGACCAATCGGGTGTTAAGCCACAGATCAAGTGTCGTTAACACTGAGGTGAGAGATAACCGTCGGATCACTACAAATAGTGACCGTCGGATTATAAGTTACAAATGTACATGGTAAAGAAACACACTTTACCTAAATCTACACTAGACTAAGTTATTCTTAACTATTTCCTATGTGTCGGAATATCTTAACATCCCCCCTTAAGAACAACTTGGGATAGGATTGAAGGATATACAAAGGTGACACAAAAGGAGCCTATTTCCTATGTGTCGAAATATCCTAACATCCCCCCTTAAGAACAAATTGGGATAGGATTGAAGGATTTACAAAAGTGACACAATAGGAGAAGGAAGGAGGCATTAGAGCCTATACCCCCTTAATGACAACTTTCTTGAACTCCAAGCATGGATCGAAGTTTGGTAAACTTCGCTTTTGTGAGAGCCTTCGTAAAGATATCGACTACTTGATCATTGGTTGGACAATACTGCACTTCAAGAACACGATCATGAATGAGATTTCTGATGAAGTGTATGTGGAGTTCAATGTGTTTCATACGCTGATGCTGAACTGGATCTTTACATAGTTGAATGGCACTCTGATTATCACACCAAAGTGTAGTTGGATGCTGCTAATGGAGACCAAATTCAGACAGGATCTGACGAAGCCACATGGCTTCCTTACTGGCTTCAACTGCACCACGATACTCTGCTTCTGTTGAAGAAAGGGAGATGGCACTTTGTTTCTTACAAGACCAAGTAATAGGTCCTGAACCAAGAGTGAATACATATCCTGCAGTAGACTTCCGGTCATCAGGGTCACCAGCCCAATCAGAATTAGTGAAACCAGTCAACAATGGAGATGCTCCTGCAGTGTAATGAATCCCAAACTGAACTGTAACTCGAATATATCTAAGTATTCTTTTAGCTGCTTTCCAGTGACTTTCATGAGGTTGGTGCATAAACCGAGCGACAATACCAATGACAAAGGAAAGGTTAGGACAGGTATGGGTTAGATACAAAAGTTTACCAACAAGTTGACTATATAAGGTAGCATCAACTTCAGGGGTAGTACAAGTGGCTGAAAGCTTGACTCCAGACTGAAAGGGAGAAAGGGTTGGCTTACAATTTTCCATGTGAAAGTGGTGTAGAAGATCACAGGCATACTTGAACTGAGAGAGGGTAATGCCTTCCTTGGATTGCAAGACTTGAAGACCAAGGAAATAATGCAAGTGTCCTAAGTCTGTCATTTCAAACTTCTTTTTGAGGCTAGACTTCACATGGTTTATATGGTTTGGATCACTACCAGTAAGGATAAGATCATCAACCAGTGTGGAAAAAGTCGGCAAAAAGTCCCGACTTTTTGAAAATATCCCAAATTTTTCGCTGAGCCGACTTTATCGGTAGACTTCTTGCCGACTTTTTCATCCCTGAAAAAGTCGCGATTTTATCCTCAAAGTCTCGACTTTTTGTCGACTTTTTCCAAAAAATCGTGAGTGAGGTAATTTCTTTAATAAATTTTTATTTTTTTTGAAAAAATCGGGATTTTTTCCAAAAAGTCTGGATTTTTTCAAAATATGAATATTTTTGTATTTTTTTAGTTTTGTAGACTTTTTGCCAACTTTTTCAAAAAACTCCCGACTTTGTCGAGTTTTTCAACTTTTGGACCCTTGTCGATTTAATCCCGACTTCGACTTTTTCCACATTGTCATCAACATAAAGAACAAGGATGGTGAAGGACTTACCCACTTTCTTGGTGTAGACAGTGTTGTCAGAATGACACCTAGAAAAGCCATTATCTAAGAGAAATCTATCCATTTTGGCATACCAAGCCCGAGGAGCTTGTTTGAGACCATAGCAAGACTTCCTAAGGCGACAAACAAGGCCGGAGTCTTTTTGGATAAAGCCGTGTTGTTCCATGTAGATTTCCTCATGCAAATCTCCATGTAAGAAGGCGGATTTAACGTCCATCTGATGGACTTCCCATTTAAAGGAGGCAACAAGGGAAAGAACAAGGCGGATAGAATTCATTTTGGCAACAGGGGAGAAGGTTTCAGTATAGTCAATGCCTTCAACTTGTGAAAATCCTTGAGCAACAAGACAAGCTTTTTGTCTATCCACTTTTCCATCTGGTCCAAACTTGGTTTTGTAAACCCATCTGCATTTGACAAGTTTTCTTCCTTTTGGAAGAGGAACAAGATCCCAAGCATCATTCGCCAACAAGGAACGATACTCTTCATTCATAGCTTCATCCCAATCTGGATGACTGGAGGCTTCTTCAAAGGTTTATGGATCAAGTTTTTCTAGAACCTAAGCCAATAAGGAAGAGGATTTTTCAAATTGAGAACGTGTACGTCATCGATCGACGGGGTCACCTGTAAGAGAACCTGCTGCATCTCGAGTAGATCGGACCCATATTGGAAGCGGTGGAGTATAAGGAACAATTTCAAGAGGTGGAGGAGGATTTCCATCCTCGCTGTCATCATCTGAACTAGAAGGAATGCTATTAAAAATAGAAGAGAGAGAGAGAGGTGGCACATATGCCGAATCAGGCTCGTAGGCCAAAGGTGGCACACTCGCCGAACTAGGCTCGTAGGCCGATATATTTTCATCAAATTTTACATCTCTTCTAATGATTATATTTTTGGATTTTGGTTGAAGAATTCTATATCCTTTGACATCTTCAGAATATCCAACAAAAATGCATGTTTCACTCTTAGGTTCTAGGCTTTCTATTTCGTATCCGGAATATGGGCCCAAGCATCACTTCCAAAAACACGAAAGTGACTTACATCTCGTTTCCATTGAGCTCCAAGCTTCTTCTCGAGTTATATTCTTTAAAACCTTAGTAGGAGTGTGATTTAACATGAAATTTGCACGCGTCGCTCTACTATTTCCTACTTTCAAAATTGAGACCAAGTCCTTTAGATTGAAGCATACAATTAACCATTTCTTTAAGGTGTGCGATTCTTCCTTTCAATCACACCATTTTGTTGTGGAGTATATGGGAACAATATGTTGCAATTGAATGCCATGCTTAGTGCGGAAGATAAATTTGTTGTTAACATATTCTCATCCATTGTCTCGATCTCGAACTTAAGAATTTGATGTCCAGATTGTTTCTCAACAAAGGCCTTAAAGGCCAAGAACATGTTAAAAATTTCACTCTTGAGTTTTAAGAAGTATACCCAAGTGCATCTGGAAAAATCATCAATGAAAGTTAAGAAGTACTTGTAACCAGAGAAAGAAACAACAGGAAGTGGACCACATAAATCACTGTGCACAAGCTGCAAAGGGGCTGAAGCGTGCCGAGAGGCATGTTTGTCAAAACTATCCCGATGATGTTTTCTGAGTACACATCCAGAGCAAACACCATCTTGGCAAGATACCATAGGAAGACCCGTCACCATATTTTCCTTACATAGAGTTTGAAGAGAGCGATAGTTTAAGTGACCAAATCGCTCATGCCAAAGTTTGCTCACTTCATCGTTGTGAGTCAAAACTATCTCGATGATGTTTTCCGAGTACACATGTAGAGTAAACACCATCTCGACAAGATACCATAGGAAGACCCGTCACCATATTTTCCTTACATAGAGTTTGAAGAGAGCGATAGTTTAAGTGACCAAATCGATCATGCCAAAGTTTGCTCACTTCATCATTGTGAGCAACAAAAACGGAGGGAAGACATGATGACCCAAAGTTGTCAAACTTATACAACCTTGTGGAATCATTAGCAATGCCAGTAGCTAAAAGATGTTTAGGATCTTTGAGGTCCTTGATTACAACATCATGAGGTGATAATTCTACTATTTTCCCTTCACCTGAATGAGTTATCTGATAAACAGAGAGAAGGTTGCATGACAAGGTAGGAACACATAGTACATCATTAAATTGACCATTATCGAGATGAATGGTTCTAGATCCTACAACACTAAGGGATCTATCATCACCAACATAAATATGTTTGGTGTTACAATCATTTAAAGAAGAAAACATGGCTTTATTTTTGGCCATGTGATACGAAGCTCCAGAATCAATGGGCCACTCATGAGAATGAGAAGAGGAAGATATATTTAATGCATAACCAGATCTTGATGCTTCAACCACAAGCAGAAAGTGCCATTCCTGAAGATGAAGGTGAAGAGTACTCCAAATTGATGTTGTGCTTCTTCATTGCTGCTTCTAAGGCTTCCATCTTCTTAAAACATTTGGACTCTATATGGCCATCACGATTACAAAAGTTGCAATGTCTATCTGTCTTCTTTCCTTTGTTTTTATATGCCTTATCATTTTGGTGAGTTTCTTTTTCAGTTTGCGGTTGAAATTGCTTAGGACCCTTGTTTGGTTTCAGACCATACTTTTTAGGATACTGCTTCTTGGGATCCTTTTGATATGATTGCTGTTGGGCTGCTAAGGCTTTCTTAAAAGCGTTTTCAGAAGTGATAAGACCAAGGTGTAAGAGTTTTTCTTGTTTTCTTATCAAAGAATCACAAAAGGAATCAAAAGAGGGATTCTTGTAGGTGGTTCCTGAAGAAATGATGGCTTCTCTAGTGGAATGGAAGGCAAAAACAAATACCGAGTATGCAAGGCCAAGCTTAGCAAGAATGCAATAGATGAGGCTACTATCTTCTTTTTTGACCTTACAACCGTCTAAAAGAAGTCTAAGGGTCTTGAATTTGGACAAAAAGTCTTCAATAGAGGAGAAATTATTAGGGTCCAAAGTAAGCAAGTGTTTCATTTGGTGAACCTTGATCTGAACATACAGAATGCCAAAGACAGTATTTAGCTTGTCGAGGGCTTCATGAGGGGTGTCAATGTCAAGGATATGAAATCGAAGATCTTGAGCAATGGACATTCCTATCAACCCTCGTGCTTGATCTTGTTTATTTTCCCATTTAGCGACTTTATCATCATCGAAAGGTTTAGTTTCTGCCTGGCTATTAAAGCCATACACTTCTAAGTATGTCTACCCTTGAGACAGCCTATGAAATAATTAGTGCATTGAAATAGTAGAACATGTTAAAATACACAGGAAAACGAAAGATTCTGTCAAATGGAAAAGATCTTACTACAAAAAATTAGGCGGTTTAAAAAAAAAACGACTCAACAGCTTCTGGATAAGGAAAAGTTGTACTTTTGAAAAAGGCGAGTTGAAGATAGAAGACGGATTGTGGGGCTTGGGATGAGATGCGACTTTTTTAAAAAAAAATTTAACCCTTTTTAACAAGCTTTTTTTCAAAAAAACAGAAAGAGATTTGAACTCAAGACCTCTATTCTCATAAACTAACCCCTCACCAAGTGAGATAGTAAAAGGATTCTGTTATTGTTTGAAAGGACGAAGGGGGAGTTTTTTTTTACTCTTCCGTGTGCATGCCTTTTCCTACACAAAAAAACTCAAAAACTGAGCAAAAAAAACGAAATGCAAGCCTTACGACAGAATGTTAGATTTTTGGTTAGCCTTACCAACAACTATCACTTTTTACCAGCAACTATCACTTTTTTCACTATTTCTGATTTCCCAAGATCGCACAAAGACGCGGGGAAAGAGCATACGTAGCAAAAAAAATCCCTTATATAACACGGTTGTGAGAAGCCGCGTGGTCTCGCGAAACATCGCAGAAAGAAGGGCTTATCGATCGATAAATAAATAAAATAAATAAAGCGAAAATAAACGGAGAGAGATAGAAATAAGCGAGCTATTAACAAATATATTTATAAAAACGGATGTATACCTCCGGATGTTATTAACTTGGTGACTAGAGGCATTTCATCGGCATGGCGTACTCCAACAACAGGGCAACAGACCCACAACGGAAGTGAACCTTGACGGTGGTGGAAATAGTAGATCTACAAACGACATTCGCATGCGATCAAACCGCTTCTGGATTTTGATCGACACGCCAACGGATGCGGCCTCAAAATAGCTAAAATTTTGTGTAAGGAATTCACAGAGGTAAGTTTCGTGAATCAAGGAGCAAGGTCTTGCTCTGACCGATCCTGAATCGTGCAGGGTATAATCACATGCAAAAGACAACGCGGCCACATGGGACTTAGTACCTTCATAAAAGAAAAGTTGCATATGTTTCTCTCATAAATGGTTACCAAACAAATGACCCTCCATGCTCTTTAAATAGAGATCATGGACCAATCGGGTGTTAAGCCATGGATCAAGTGTCGTTAATACCGAGGTGAGAGATAACCATTGGATCACTACAAATCGTGACCGTCAGATTATAAGTTACAAATGTACATGGTAAAGAAACACACTTTACCTAACTCTACACTAGTCTAAGTTATTCTTAACTATTTCCTATGTGTCGGAATATCCTAACAGAGTGGCTCTGATGAAGAAAATTCAGATGATAGGTATGATGCTGCTAGTTGGGAGATGTTGATTCTGATGGAATGCATATACTAGATCAAGAGCAACAAGTCGAGGAATATTCTTTGTGCCAAATTGATGCATACAATGATCATAATACTGCACATGGGAAAAGTGCTATTCATGCACAAGAAAGATTGAACCAAGGGAATAGTGGAACTCTTTCAATTTCTCAAGCTTCTTTTAAATTCGTTGCACAACTTGCCAAGGGTTTGCTTGGGTTTTCAGAGTCCAAAATGCTGTTAGATGCATCAAATTTGAGTAATCATGGATAGTGTGCCCAAAAAAGTGTTCTTGATAGGATTAATTTGGACATTTTCAAGGAAAAAGAATTCATGAGGGGTTCACAGTATCATCTGCCAGAATCGATGGATGCACTGTACCCTATAGATGCCACATCTATGCTAGAAGGGAAAGAGGAAGCAGAGTTATGTACCCCAAAAGAGAAGTCAAAATGCAGTGTTTGTAGGGTTGACGATCAAATTCAGTGATTCAAAAAGTGTGTAGATGATTCAGGGGAATTCACATGTATACTGTTAAGAAACAAAAAAAAGGAGGATCCTTTGTCTGATTTGGCTGTTCCTCACAACGATGAATCTGGATACTTAAGGCATCATGATATTGTGAAGGATACCATGTGTTATCACTCATTAGTTGTAAAACTTTTCTTGATAGGGTCATGCAGGTCATTCACCAAATGGACGAGGTCTCCTAAGCCATTTCAATGTGATATATGAATTTTTTTGTATTTTAAGCCTATATTAAGTTCAATGATCACCTCCATTCATGCCACTCCAGTCAAGTCAGTCCCATATCATGTCAGTTGTCATTCCCCACGAATTAAAACTCAAAAGTGCACACCTGTCAGTTTTTCAGATTTTCGTAGCGATTTACAAAGGAAATCCGCAGATTTCACTACGAAACTGCTTAATAGTTTTGTAGCGAATCTGTCAGAAGCCTAACTGTCTTCGCTATGAAACTGCTTTTTTTTGCCAGGGTTGTCAGAGTTATATGAGGTGTCAGTTTATGATTAGAGGAGTAAAGGTGGAGGTCTTTCAAGGCCATTATGGTAAGTTTCAAATGTACATAGCCGTGTTTGATGTAATCATCATCCTTTTTGCTTGCATGTGCTATGATTAAAACCCGAGTTGTCGGTTAACCTTTTTCAACCTCACTCGAAACCGCCTTTTTTCATATTATTGTTTACCCTTGCATGTGAGTCGATCCCATGAGAGGATAACAAGACGCACCAAAATGTTATCACCAAATTGATCTTGATAGGCTGCGCATCAATCAACTCAATGTAACTCTTTCAAACCACTTCTAACTGAAGATTAGCCATTTCAGTTTGAGAGGGCTCTCTCAAAGGGGATTTATGATTTTCAATAGAAATAATACTGGATGGCTAACTCTATGAACCGTGACTTGCTTTTGTTTGATTGCAAGTTGAAAAATGAAGGCTTGCTACCATTGGGCTATGGAGTCAACATCATTGCACTTTAGTGATAGTAATTCTTCACATGGAAGCTGAGGCAAATAGAGGTTTTTAATAAGGATGATTCATACACACAATATAAGGAAAACACAACAATTTCACACCTAAAGGAAGTTAGAGCATGACAACATGAATTCTGAGTAATTAGAGATAAAATTCACTGCAAGTGATTAGACATAAAGATATAGAACAACAAAACATTAAACACGTCATTAGAATTTCAGGGCTGGAAGTAGAATGTCACTGTATATTACTGATAATGAAAAAACATACAAGTAGCAATTTGGTGCAATATTCTCCAATCCTTTTCTCTTCGATGTTCAGTCTATAAATAGACATTCTTTACAATGTAAATGATCTGCTCAGCTGGCTAGATCCTCGAACTCTAACTCTGACACCTAACATAACTTAAACTACTTTCTTGGAACAGAAAAAAGGACAACTATCCTTTAAGAAGTCATACTCCTAATAGGACTCTACTTCCTGTTTATTACATTCAGTTTTTCTAACAGTAAAACAGTTACATAATAGAGATCACATGTTCAAGAGACAATTCACCATCACTTAACATATTTAAAATACCCCTAGATTTAGGAAACACAGTCCTACTTTTCAGGAATGGATAATCTTCACTTTAATCATTAGGCTGCCCATTGAGTTGGATGTGTGACACTCATTTTGAGTAATGAGTCTCTGCTGGGATGGCTCACTGACAGGCTGGATGTCTCCAGATGGCTGGTGTGCTGTTGGAACCCTCAAAAATCTTCAAAAGACCTCTCGCTACGAAATAGGGCAGTTTAGGTAGTTTCATAGCCTATGAAATCTTGCCTTTTCATCCATCTCCTTGCCACTTTTGCAAGTCAAAAACCTTTTCTATGCCAAAACATCTTGAAAACAAACAACTCCCCTCCTTAATCCTTCACAAAACTGAATTCCAAAGAAAAATTTCATTTCAGAATTTTCGTAGCGTTTTTCTGGCTTCAAGCCTGACGCACACTACGAAACTGCCTAAAAAACCAGAATTTGCTGTTTTTGTGAATGTTTTCAAAAATTGATCTCCTGAGGCAAAATTTAGGTTCTTTGCAAGCCATGAACCTCATCAAACATGTTTCAGCTCAATTTTTCACTCTTTAGGAGTTTCTTCTTCATTTACAATTAATTGGCTTATGGGTTCTTCAACCACTATCATCCTCAACCCTTTCTTCTCTAGCTCAACTTGAATCAAGTCTAGCTGCTCCTGAAGGTCTTCCACTTGATCTTTTAACGCTCTGTTTTTAGCTTGTAAGTGTAAGTTCATCTTCCTGGTATGTTTGACCTCCCCTCTTAATGGCTGATTCCATTTCAGCAATATTTCGGCATTGTCCAAAGATTTTGAAACACTTGAGATTTGCCTATCCCATCTTTTCATCATCTGTTCAAATTGAACCTTCTCAAACCTGTGTTTCTCTGCCTCTAGCTTCAAATCTAATATCTCTTTACTTGCTTCCTTCAGCTTTTCTTTGAGGGATTCTATTTTTGATTTTTCAACTATTTTCTCTTTGCCCTTTCTCTGCCTGATAACAACTTCTTCCTCTACTGATGGAGACAAATCTATGATGCTTATTGTCTGTACAGTTTCATTGATTTTCTCTGTCTTTTTGCTCTCCATGGCCTTCTTTGCATGTCTGGTCATTGGCTTCCTTGGCTGAGATATAAAGCCAGCATCATCACTTGCAAAATCTAATTTCTTAGCAGTCTTACCTTCAGTTTTCTTCCACCATCTTCAGTATCTTCAGCTTGCACTATTGGTGACTTTTCAATGTCAATTGCATGAAGGATATCCTCCAGATTGCCTTTGGCCAGTGTCTGGCTTCTAGTGATCCTTTTGCTGCCTTGTTTCTGTTTTGCAGGCGTTGCTTGAGGGGTGTCAGTCTCTTGGAGAGGTTCTGCTCCTATGTCCATTGGTTTTGCAAGGGATGTTCTTTTTTCTTCTTCAACTTCTTCTGCCACGGCTGGTGATGTAGTAGTTCTAGGTTTTGAGGTTTTCTTTGGAGTGACCACATCAATTTCTTAACCACTCGTAAACAAGAAAGAAATCCAATCTCTGTCTAACCTTCTCAATTCTTCCAACACTAACAACTTTATTAGACCATGATGAAAAAGAGATGTCTCATTGCCTTCTGTCTTGATTTGAACCTTATCTGACATTTTCCCTAAACTTTTGTATAAATAGAAAGGTAAGTCAAGTGATCTCTTACCTACAAAATGCAGAAGAAGTCTGAGATGATACGAGTAAACCATGTGAAATTTTCCTTTACAGGTGAAATATTTTTGAATGACCATGAGCAGTTTTGCATAATTCTCCTTCATAAAACTCCTAGTGATAGCATTGGTCAAATCGACTTGACTGTGTTCTTGCTTGAGAAACTCCTTACAATCCTTCATTGTGAATTTGGTACCTTTAAACCACTCTTCACCACCTCTAGGGATTCTTGTAGCCAATGATATGCTCTCTGGTGTCACTGTGAGATTCATAATCCCAACCTTTGATGCTGTTCCTCTGAAGTCGGTGGCAAAATCCTTTGAAACTTGTGCATGAAATGAAAACCCTGCAACCTCTGGCAGAATTGCAAGCAGCCAATCCTCCTGAAAACCTCCATAGCAGTAGGGTCTTCATTGAGTAATTTCAAATCCATGGGTTCATACCTGTGACAATGGCCACCCTTGTTCGTTTTCTTTCTTGCAACCATGGATGCTTTATAGTCTTCACTGCCTCGCTTGCTAATGACACCTGCAGAATTTGAATTTGACAACAACTTGCTTGGATCGATGAAGGAGCTCTCTCCAGAGATCGACTCACATGCAAGGGTAAACAATAATATGACAACAAGCTATTTGGGGTGAGGTTTAAAAAGGTTAACTGAAAACTTGGGTTTTAATCATAGCACATGCAAGCAAAAAGGATAATGATTACATCAAACGCGACTGTGTACATTTGAAACTTACTATAACGACCTTGAATGACCTCCACCTTTACTCCTCTAATCATAAACTGACACCTCATATAACTCTGACAACCCTGGCTAAAAAAACGCAGTTTCATAGCGAAGACAGTTAGGCTTTTGACAGATTCGCTATGAAACTATTAGGCAGTTTCGTAGCGAAATTTACAGATTTCCTTTGTAAATCGCTATGAAAATCTGAAAAATTGACAGGTGTGCACTTTTGAGTTTTAATTCGTGGGGAATGACAATTGACATGATATGGGACTGATTTGGCTTAAGTGGCATGAATGGAGGTGATCATTGAACTTAGGATAGGCTTAAAAAATGCAAAAATTTTCATATATCACAATGAAATGGCTTAGGAGACCTCATCCATTTGGTGAATGACCTGCATGACCCTATCAAGAAAAGTTTTACAACTAATGAGTGACAACAGTGGCTCCACTTGGGATGGTGTGCCCCTGTGGTACACCAAAGACCCTGTAGTTCTAGTGCCATCCATCTTTTGGAAATAAACTTATGAAATTTGCCAAGTCTTCTTCAAACTCTATTGGCCTTCTCCTCGGGCTCAAGTTTGATGATCAACTTGTCTTTATTAGCAGAAAAAGCATAATAAAACGGAATATATACAATGGAGTGAAAATTGAGTAAAATTTAAGAGGAATAGTGCTTTAGAAACCTGCCATTGACAGTTCCTCCAGCGTAAAGTTGTCCATCCATCTCCTGAAGTAGATAAGTGTTGTTGCCATGGTGTGCAGCTACTATGAATGGTCCCTTCCAGATGTTTTCAAACTTTCCATGTTTCCCTTTTTCTTCAATTTTGGCTTCCCACTTCAAAACTACATCTTGAATCTGGAAATTTTCTTCTTTGACCTTTCTGTCAAATGTTTTCTTTTCTCTGTTTTGTGACTGCTGATGGCTATTGTATACCTCCTCCCTTTTTTCTTGCAAAGCTATAAGCTGGTTTATCCTCCTCTGAATAGCATTAGGCTCTTCTTCTAGTCCTTGCAGCAATTTCATTACAGGCACTCCCAAGGATGTGGGAAAAATAGCTTCAACACCATACACTAATTCATAAGGTGAAGTACCAATGGATCTTTTTGTACATACTCTTTCAGTCCACAGAGCATACTTCAACTTCAGATGCCACGATCTCTTATTTTCCTGCAATACCTTCTTGATAATTCTCACAATGCTTTTATTAGAGGATTCAACAAGACCATTACCCTATGGGTAATAAGCAGTTGAGTGTCCAAGTGTTATATGATACTGATGACAAAAGCTAATTAACCTTTTGGATTTAAAAGCTTGTGCATTATCAGTAATAATCTTCATAGGACAACCAAACCTGGACAAAATGTTGTTCTCTAAGAACTGAATGATGAATGAATCATTTGCCTGCCTTGTTGGGATTGCTTCAATCCACTTAGTGAAACAATCTGTTGCTGTCAGGATCCAGCGATGCTGCCTTGAAGATGATGGGTGTATTTCACCAATAAAATCTAACCCCCATCGTTGGAAAGGCGCCTCAACATAAATTGGCATCAAAGGTAAAGGAATCAACTTTTTCTTACCATAAAAAATCTGACATTCATTGCTGGCAGCGATCTTCTTGTAAACATCTTTGAACATGGTGGGCCAATAGTAACCTGCTCTGAGAATTTTGTTTGCTGTGGCCTTCCAGTAGTGGTGTTCTCCACAATCTCCCTTATGAAACTATTCAATAACCCTTTCAGCTTCCTCTTCCAGCAAACAGTTTAAAATAATTCCACTAGTGTCTTTCCAGTATAGATTCTTATCTACAATGCAGTATCTTAGAGATTTTGGCTTCACAAACCTTGATTTTGATTTAGTCAACTCTGCAGGAGCTTTGTGATGATGCAAGACAAAGATAATGTCTCTGTACCATTCAGATAAAATGAACTTCTTTTCGATAGGAATCAACTCTTCATCTTCCTTTGACAACTTTGAAATTTCTGCAATGAAATTCATGTCAAGACAGTCAAAATTGGATTGTGCCATCAGCTTTGCCAACCCTTGTCCTTTCACCAATTTTGTAGGTCTGATTTCTATATCATAGTCTAGAAAATTAGCCATCCACTTCCCTCTCTTGCCATCAGGATTAACTTGTGTCAAAATGTCTTTAACCACAGTGTTAGGTACAAATTCAATGACATGAGAGTGCAGAATATAAATTCTGAAATCCTTAATAGCTTTGATCAAAGCATATGCTTGTTTTTCTAAAATATAGTACTTCAACTCTGAGTTAGCAAGAGTTCTGCTAACTAGCCACTACTGGCCAACATCAATGGACAAAGAAAGTGCAACAAGGGTGGACTATCTTAGAAAAGAATTTGTTGGATACAATTTATGTTAGAATCTATGAGGACTAGATAGATTTACTTAGGGTTGTAATTATTGGAGCAGCTGGCACATCATATCAAGATGCCCCTTTCTTTTTTGATATACATCTTCCAACAGAGTATCCTTGCACTCCACCGCCAGTACACTATCATTCCGGAGGTTTTCGATTAAATCCCAATCTGTATGAAAATGGGAAGATCTATCTCATTCTTTTAAACACATGCATAGGCAGAGGGAATGAAATTTGGGACCCCATGGATTCAAGCATCCTTCAAGTTCTTGTTTCACTTCAAGGTCTTGTACTAAATTCAAAGCCTTACTTCAACAAGGTTGTGGATTCCAAGGTTTATGAGGCCATGCATCCCCATTTGCAATTGCTTGAGGACAAGCGATGCCGTGAAGGGGGGACTTTAATGTTCCCAAGGGATTAATTTGTTGAAAAACATGTAACTATGTTCCGTCTTTGTAAGTATGAAATGTATTTTTGATTCTTGTAAATTATAAAATGAAAGAAATTTTTATTATTATTTTGGAACATGGGTTTCGTGCTCAAGGTCTTTTATTTTATAGGTCAAACACCCATTAAGTGCTTCTAAGGTTTGTCCTAGGTCAAGAAGTCAAAAGAGTCATTGTCATAAGTTGAAGAACTCACTAGGCACATTGTAACTTGTAAAGAAAATTATTTTTGTCTTTAAAAGTGTCAGAATACGCTTCAAGACCAAGTCAGCCTGATAGCTGGCAAGTTGGCCTAAAGGAAGAGCCACGTCCACCATTGAAGAACCTATAAATAGAAGAGGACTCATCCTACTTGAAGCACTCTCACTCACCACTCATTCTAGCAAAGGAAGAAGGAGAAGGAAACGAAGAAGAAGGACAAAGGAAATTTGTTTTTGGGCTAATTCTCTCTCTCACGTGCTAAAGAGGACTAGGGTTTCTACAACAGACTTAGGGCATCCATCTACAAGTTTGATCTTGGAGAAAAGGAGGCAAAGAGGTCAAGCGAAGGTCACCAAGGGTCACTCTCAAGCTCCAAAAGTCAGGGAAAGGCAAGCAAAGGTCAAAGTAGGGCTCTAGAAGAAGATCAAAGTTCCCACGTGTGCCAGCAGCAGTTGCAGGGAGGACAAAATTTCAGATCTGCAGTAGGAGGCCAAAAATCTTGCAGTAGAAGGACGAAAAGGTGCTACTGGAAGAGATTTGACTAGGTTTGACTAAATTGAAGTTGGCACATCATCCGAAGAGGTTGGTCTTGGTCTTGGAGGGTATTGGTTTCAGTCTTAAGGTCATGGAATTTGTCAATTGAAGAATCTATAAGGAAGAGAAGAGATTTACGGGTTTTCCTCTCAAGAGGAGAGGTTTTGTCCCTGGCTTGCAACCTATATACTGTGTTATTGTTCTTTTGTTTTGGTAGTTGTTTGATGCTTCATACATAATAATAAGGAACAAAGCTAAAAAGTAAAAAATGAATCACAAGCAGTTATCAAGTAAAGAGAATTAATCATAATCATTGCCCTATTGAATTCTCAACATGGTATCAGTGCTAAGGTTGGCTAAGGGCATCATGAAGATCTCCACTACATTGAAGAAGTTCATCAAGGATTGTTCAAAGGTAGCAAGCGGGGATACACGAGAGCGGGGATGGAGTCTCTTATTTTCAATGTTCCACCGAGTTTCTGGGACAGGGAAACTCGAGAGCGGGGATACGCACAAGGGGGACGTATATAAGCAACCCCAAAATTTGGGGAATTTTTGGGGAAACGAGGGGACGTCAAAGTCATAGAAATTATAAAATTATAAATTATTAAAAATAACTGAATAGAAAATTTTAATAATTATTCATTGTACATCTAAAGAATAAATATGAACATCATTGCTTATTAGACGATTATCATTGATTTATTTATGAATTATCATTTGACATTTCTGCATTATAATTTAAATTTATAAATCTAGATTCTAAAAGTAAATTACTAAATTGAATCCATCATTTGACATTATGCAATTTTCCATCTAAATTCATGAATCATCATTTGGCATGATGCAAGGACATCTAAATTAAATTAATAAATTCATCATTTGACAATTCAAATTCAAATTATGCAATGTACATAAACTTATACTATATAGGTTTAATATAATTTCATTTTCAAAATTTTTATTTAAATTTTTTTTTTTTTTTTCCTAAATAAGATTAATCTATTAACAAGGGAGTAAAATTACATCGTGACCGTAGTCAAAACTACTGCCCTGGTGAAAGGCAGAATTGTCAAGATAAACACATATGGAGACTGCCCAATGATAGGGAAACCAGTCTGGAATAGATTACCAAAACCCACGCAGGGGAGCAAGTTATGATCTTCCTGATGTTGCAGAGTTTGCATGGATCCAAAAATGAACAAAAATAAGAAAAAATTCCACATAGCAGTTTGAACATAAACATGCCCAATTGTATGGGCCGCAAGGTAAGATAACAAGACCATAGTGAGCAAACTAGTCATCTGGAGGCTCTTCAACTATACGGCACCAACCTGTTGCAAGCAGATCCCTGGCAAGAGCAGCTTCGGATTCGGAGGGACCTGGATCAATCGACGCCATCTCAACATCAGGAGCACTGCGAGCTTGGGCATCCGGAACCAGCATTGACGCGCTGCCAATCCCCATCTGGAGGTTCGAAGTCTGTGCAATGTCCGATCCAAGGCCCGTCGGATGAGAGCTAGGCTCCCCCACCTGGGCTTCCTCATGGAAGACCACCGTAAAGTCAGCAGTTATCCTTGGGCGGTTCAGAGCACTGTTGAAGGTGAAGCGCGCGGAGCTAGTCGTGGGAGTAGGCGAGGTGGCAGGAGGTCGGGGAGCAGGGGAGCCCAAACAGTGGCTGGAATCAAGAAAACGCCCTCTCCCACTGCGGGTGCGAGGGTAGTGGCCGACAAAGAAACCACTGGAGAGGGAAGGCGAGTCAGAAGAAGGGCTGGAAGGCGCGCGCGATGGACGGCCCCTGGTGCCGCCCTTGCGGCACCGCATTCTGTGGCGCAGACGAGGCGTAGGGGAGACGACAGCCGCGGGGACAAATTGACGCCGAGCAACAACGATGACAGGGCAAGAACAATTCGAAAGAAAGCTAGAGGCCCGAGTGAAGTGCCAGAGGTCCAACAGAGGCTGCTCCACTAAAGGACCAGGGCGAGGCTCCAAAATAACTTCCCCCTTCAAGCAGCGAGAGGCATCAGGTATGATGGAGCCGACACCATACAGGCTGAAACCAGAATTGAGGCCAGAGGCCAGATAGAAATGCGAGAGGCGCGACTGAAGTGGCTCCACAGAAAGCCCATTGCCACGCTTCAATTTATCTTCCCCTCTCACGCATCGAAAAGCACCCACCATAACTGAAACATTGAAGAGAGCCGAGGTCTCCAGCATGCTGGAGCATGCGAAGGCGTAAACCAGAGCGGTGGACATGATATGAAATCCTGAACCCCTTGAAACAATACCTTTGAACTCTGCGCAACTTAAATGCAAGGATCCGTCGAACAATGGCCAAATATCCTCCATGTCCTGGGTAGGCAGGTGTCAACCCACCTCGCCCCACCCCTGTCCCATAAAGTTAAACGCCCGTTTGTACACTCGCATCCGAGAATTTTTTATTTAAAATATAATATAATATAATTAATTAATTAATTAAATTAAATTAAATTTTTAAGTTTTAACAAGTTTGATGTTTTAATATAAATTAAGTTTTTCTATTTTTATTGTTTTTTTTAATTTGTCATATATTTAAATTTGTATTTTTTAAAATTTTTAATGTTTTATAAAAATTATTAGGCAAAAAAATGGGGGGGATGCATATGCATCTCCCCGACATACCCCAGGCGTCCCCTCGTCCCCCTTCAAGGGAATCACGTTTCGTTGCCCGAAAAACGTCCCCCTGGAGTTTCCCTAAATAGGGGACGTGGGGAAACGTTTCCCCAGGAGTTTCCCCGTCCCTGGGACATGGGGGAGCGTCCGGGCGCGTCCCCCACCCTGGGGGGCGCATCCCCGTGGAACACTGCTTATTTTCTACAAAGAAGGAAGTAATCAAGGAAAATGATGAAGGTCTCTTCTCGACACTCACTGGCACATTCCAAGACGAGAGTATTTGGGTAATTGATAGTGGTGCATCAAGGCATATGACAGGTCATCACAAACAATTGAAGACTTTATCGAACGGAAAATCTTCTTATTTAGTGGAACTTGGAGTTAACAAAAGCTATCACGTGAGAGGTATTGGATCAACTTCTATAGAGTTGGAGAATGGAAGCAACATTCACCTCAACAACATCCTATTTGTTCTAGGTTTGCATAAGACTTACTTTCCATTTCAAGTCTAGACATTTGATGGATGTTCTATCCCATTGATGCTACCAAAGAGACCAATGAATGAATCGTTGTATATCTTGTTGTCGGAGCAAATGTCTCTTCATAGTCGATGCCTTCTTGTTGAAAGAAGCCCTAGCGACAAATCTTGCCTTATATTTATCGATACTTCCATCTGCTGCATGTTTGATCTTGTAGATCCATTTGGAAGTTACCACAGATTTGTCTTCGAGCCTTGGTACGATCTCCCAAACTCCATTCTTCATTATAGATTGATACTCTTCATTCATGGCATCCTCCCATTCCTGATGATTGACAACCTCTTCAAAAGTGGATGGTTTTGCTTCTATTAATTTTGTCATGTATGCAGCATACCCAGAATATCTCTTGGGTTTCTTGCTTTCTCTAAATGAGCCTTTTGCTGCCCCATGACCTTTTGCATCAAGTAATGTATATTTCAACCAGATTGGTCTCTTTCTTGATTCGGGGAGGACCATAGGTTGAATGGGTTCACTGGGACCTTCATCTTCATGATGAGATTCTTCTTCTTCCCTGTTAACTTCTTCTTCAAATACTGGAAGTGCTTCGTCATCAAAGTCCATGGGAAATTCCTTAGATTTCTTGAATGTGATACTCTCCTCAAATATGACATCTCGACTTACTTCTATATGGTGTCCTTCCTTTATGTAGATTCTATAGGTGTTAGAGGAATTATTGTAACCAACAACTGTTCCTCTCATGCCTGATGGATCTAACTTCTTTCTTTTGTCCTTTGGTATATGAACATATACGGGACACCCAAAGATACAGAGATGGTCTACAGTTGGTTTCTTCACAGTGAATACTACTTCGGGAATCTTGTTATCTAATGACATGTGGGGACTTCAATTTTGAATATATACTGTTGTCTTCGTAGCTTCTCCCCACAGGAATTTTGGTAGATCTTGATCATGTAACATCAGCTTTATACTTTCTTCAATGGATCTGTTATTTCGTTTTGCAACCACATTTTGCTCTGGATTATATAGAACTATCAACTCCCTCTTAATCCCAGACTCCTTAAAGAATGCTATAATCTCCTTGGACGTATACTCTCCTCCATTATCAGATCTTAGTATCTTGATTCTTCTTTCTATAAGGTTCTCCACTTCAGCTTTGAATTCTTGACATTTTGTAAATACTTCGTCCTTGGTTTTCATTAAGTAAACCCAAGTCTTTTTTGAATGGTCATCAATAAATGTAACATAATATAGATGACCTCCAAGTGATTTAGGAGTCACAGGGCCACATACATCGGAGTGAATGAGATCCAAGATTTCTTTTGACCGTGAAGCACTGTTTCCAAATGGTCTCTTGGTTTTCTTACCCAATGCACATCCCTTACATAGTCCTTCATGATCTTCTTTCAACTCACGTATTCCATCTACCATGGAACTTAGAGTTGGGAGGATCTTGAAATGAAGATGACCAAATCTTCTATGCCATAGTTCACATGGGCTAATTTCAATGTGAACCAAGGCTTGAGCTAGAGGAGATATCAGCCTGTAAAGTCTTCCTTCTCGAATATGAATTACTCTAGCATTCTCTATGCTTGAGTTTTTACTCCATACAACAAACTTTCCATAGTCTAGAGGATAAGGGTGATAGAGTAGCTTTAATTAATGCTTTTTTGTCAATTCCAAGTGGAGCCAAAGCATGATCATTGGATAACAGAAAAACATATACTGAGATATCTACGAGGGACCATCCACTACTACCTGAAATATGATAGGAGGAATGATTTCCACTAGATTGGATATACAGATTCCGATTGGGGAGGCAGCGAGCAGGATGGAAGAAGCACTATAGGAGGATGTTTTAGTTTGGGATCTCCATGATCTCGTGGATGAGCAGAAAACAAAACACAACTGCTTTGAGTAGTACTGAGGTTTAGTATGTTGTGGTCTGTGAAGTAAGCAGAGAAGCGGCCTGGTTAAGGAAGTTGCTATCTAACTTATTCAAAGGACCGACGAACCCTACAGTGATATGTTGTGACAACACCAATTGTATACGATTGTTTGAAGACCCAATATTTCATGGAAAGACAAAGCATATAAACAACAAGTATCACTATATTCGGGAGCTAATACAAAATGGTGTGTTGCAGCTACAGTATATCTCTACTGATGAGCAGGTTGCTGACATATTGACAAATTCTCTTCCTAACAAGAAGCTTGTATACTTGAGAGACAAGCTTGGCTTGGTTGATATATCCTCCCTAGTTGAGAGGGAGAGATATGCACATCATTCTTGTCTTCACTTGGGAAGACAAAATGGAGGATTGGGTAACCATCTGGCATCCGACACTCTTTGAGGATGAGGTAGGGCATCCAAGATAAGAGTAGTCGTGGACAGATAATCTTTGAGGACTAGCGATCCAAGACAAGAATAGTCCAAAGAAGGTCATACTTGGTGAACACTCGAGTGGAGAATGTACCTTGAGAGACAATGATGATGGTGTCTATAAATCATTGGTCTTGCCAGCATTGTGCTTTGATCTTGTGGAGAAATAGAGTTGTTAGTCAAGGCCTTGCTATGTGACAATGCTGGTTGATATTGCTAGACAGATGGGTTACCAATTCGACTCTTCCTATGAAATCTCTTCAGATTGAGAATGTCCACGTACCTCTTATGAATACCTCCCTAGTTAAGAGGGAGTGTTGAAAAATGTGTAACTAGGTTCGGTCTTCATAAGTATGAAATGTATTTTTGATTCTTGTAAATTTTAAAATGAAATAAAATTTATTATTATTTTGGAGTATGGGTTTCATGCTTAAGGTCTTTTATTTTATAGGTCAAGCACCCATTGAGTGCTTCTAGGGTTTGTCCTAGGTCAAGAAATCAAAAGAGTCATTGCCATAAGTTGAAGACCTCACTGGGCACATTGTAACGTGTAAAGAAAATTATTTGTCTTTAAAAGTGTCAGAATACCCTCCAAGACCAAGTCGGCCTAAAGGAAGAGCCACATCCACCCTTGAAGAGCCTATAAATAGAAGAGGACTCGTCGTACTTGAAACGTTCTCAGTCACCACTCATTCTAGCGAAGGAAGAAGGAGAAGGCAATGAAGAAGAAGGACGAAGGAAATTTGTTTTTGGGCTAATTCTCTCTCTCACGTGCTAAAGAGGACAAGGGTTTCTGCCGCAGACCTAGGGCATCCATCTACAAGTTCGATCTTGGAGAAAAACACAAAGAGGTCAAGCGAAGGTCACCAAGGGTCACTCTCAAGCTCCAGAAGTCAAGGAAAGGAAAGCGAAGGTCAAAGGAGGGCTTTAGAAGAAGATCGAAGTTCCCACGTGTGGCAACAATATCTGCAGGGAGGCCGAAATTTCAGATCTGCAATAGAAGGCCAAAAATCTTGCAGCAGAAGGTCGAAAAGGTGCTACTGGAAGAGATTTAACTGGGTTTGACTAGATCGAAGTTGGCACATCATCGAAAGAGGTTGGTCTTGGTCTTGGAGGGTATTGGTCCCAGTCTTAAGGTCATGGGATTCGTCAATTGAAGAATCTATAAGGAAGAGAAGAGATCTACGGGTTTTCCTCTCAAGAGGAGAGGTTTTGGCCTGGCATGCAGCCTATATACTATGTCATTGTTCTTTTGTTTTGGTAGCTGTTTGATGCTTCACACATATAATAATAAGGAACAAAGCTAATAAGTAAAACATAATCACAAGCAATTATCAATTAAAGAGAATTAATCATAATAATTGCCCTGTTGAATTCTCAACATAATTGGTCTAAGGGATGAAATAACCTATCGATCCCTGTAGGCCATAGTCCTCAATAAAGGGGAAAACCCCAAAATTTCCAATTTTGGGTGAGTTTTGGGGCAGCTGGGCAAAGAAACCCAAAACTGGGGTTTGAAGTAAAATTTACTCAATCATTTAAGGAGAGACCCCTCTAGGAAACCTATAAATATGAAAGGATTGAATTCATTTGGAATCATCATTGATTGGATCATTTTCTCTGTTTTTCTTTAGCTTGAGGCTCTGAGGGTTTTAGGACCCCTTTTCCCTATCAATTTTGGTGGTGAAAGATTCCACCCTCGTTGATAAAATTATTCTCTTTATTTTTCCTATTGTTCTACTTGTTCTGGCATAGGATTATTTCTAGTCTGAAGAGGTTCATCATGGCAAATCTTTCCAAGACAACTTCATCTGTGGCAAGACAAATTCCGAGCATATTTTTGGGCCATGCGAGTTGATATGAAGGTTAGGCGAAGTGCTAGAATAAACTAAGACTGTGTGATACTCCTGAAATAGATTTTCCTGAGGCCAACAAAGATCTTGACCAAAAGTCTCTACAATTGTATGGAGAGCTTCCCATCTTCATGTGGTTTCCGAAGTGCTTAGACCGGTTTGTGTTTAGGCTAAGGATTGCTATTAGTAATCCAAGCGTCCTTGAAGGTTGAGTAAAGTTCTTGTTAAGTGACGAGTTTCCTGACGCAGTCATCATCTGTTGTAGCTAGTGAGACGAAATTTGAAGCAACAAAAAACTATCTGAGGCAAGCAATCCAATCCAAGTTATGAGGCAAGGAGACCTCCCGAAGTTGATTATGAGCAAAGGTGAGCATCTTCTGAGGATGAATGACTTATTGTGATGCTACTGTGTTCAATACAAAGTGTTTGATGCCTGTTCTATAAGTAGATCTGAAGTCCTAAAGGGAATTCAACCTCGTGTAACAGAATCCAAGACCTGCGATGTCGAATGTTTGCAAAAATTGTTGAGGAGCTTCAAGCGAACAGTTGGGAAGACTCCAAGATATTACAGAGACAAAAAGCGAGTACGGATTTGTAGAAAAATTTAGACAACTCATATACGGTTTCTAACTAAGTGATCTTGAGAGTGTGGCTGTGGGAAGTGTTACGTGAGTCCCTGTGGTAGATCGGGCTTTATTTGAGGGACAAATAAGCATTGAACGAGGTAAGATCTGTGACACCAAAATTTATGTTTGTGAGGACCTAACCTATGTCTTCTAACTAAACCAAATTTATCATCTAATTTAATTACAATAAGAAGAAAATAACATGTTCATAACTCTACGTTTACTTGATAAAAACATACAAGTAAAATTTGATCATATAAAAAACGTAAGAAATTTCATTTGCAACAATTTACATAAATAAAACAACAAATGGAAGAATACCTGTTCCAGTGGCTTGGTTGGGATGCTCCTATTGGCTACCTGACTGAATTTACATGCCAGCCAACTAGGAATGATTTCCTAGCTGTTAATTTTGGGCAACTAGGTCCAAACTCCATGTTGCACTATTCATATGACGATGATCATATTTTTGTTGGATTCCTCTTTTGGAGAGGTGCAAGATTGATCTAAAGATCATCTTGATCGGATGAGCAGAACATTTATTTTGAATTTATTTTCCACACGTGCAAGGTCGACCAGATTTGTAATGTAGGCTCACATGCCTAATAGATGTGTCACACACCCTCATTGATGGATATAAATTGGAGAGACTTGGAGGTCATTTCATCATCATCTCATCTCACATTCTCTCATTGTGATCTGTTTGGTTCGATAGCCTTTGGAGGCCTTTTTCCCCTCACACGTGTGGAGCAAAAGTATGAAATTTGCGGATCTGTCTAGGGCACTTTTGCAGTAGCATTGACCAGTGTTGACCATGGTCAGCGCTTGGTCATTTGACCTCAAAACTCTGCAAAAAAATCCAATTTTAGGAGGCCGTACAGTTGGGCACTAAAATCGAGGAATTTTGGGTTGTTTGATCGAAGCCCTAGTTTGCTGCGTTGACTTTTCTGCTGCTGTCTGCGTTGACTTTACTGCACTATTTGTGAGTTGACTAGTGTTGACTTGTGATGAGCTGCCTCTGAGGGCTGTGGGTGTGACACATGAGGTGCTGGTTGACCGGGAAAGACTTTGCTGGTTGAAGCATCCTGCTGACCGCCGTAACGCATCTTTGCTGGACAAAAGGAATTGTAAATCTGATCCATATTTGACTTGTCTTCTATTGATCTATTATTGTGTTCTATCAACATTTTACTTTCATGTTTATGTGATTGCTATTTTGTATCGGGCCTAAGAAAGATTGAAGTAAAAGTGCATCAAGCATAGAACACCATGGTTATCTAAATTTTAACATGGAATCGGAGCTGAGGTGAAGACAAAGTCCAAGAGTCCAAGCTGGTGTTAGAAGCTATCTCTAAAGAAAGAAATCCTATCAAGGACAAATGGCCTCCTCAACCTACAAGGGTTTCAAGGCTGATGATAAATTCACTGATAAGTCTGATTATCATGCATGGAAGATGTCCTTGGATTTGGTGCTAGAAGATCAAGATGTCATCGACTATGTGCAAGGGAAGATTCAAGAGCCTCCATCAAATGCAGTTGCTACCACGAAGACGAAGTATAGAAAAGGGGAAGGCAAAGTAAAGATGATTATCCGAGATTCTATTCATAAGCACTTCGTTGGTTACATTTCTAAGCTGAAGACATCTAAGGAGATGTATGATAAGCTGGTGAGCATGTTCAGGGCTAACAATGCTAATCAAATCCTCTTCTTTAAGAATCAATTGAAGAATATCAAGAAGGGTAAGGATGAATCTATTCAATCCTATTTTATGAGGCTCATTGAAATCAGGAATAACCTTTTAGCTATTTGGGAAGCAATATCTGATCGAGAGATGGTTCTTATTGCACTTGGAGGTATCCCCGGTGATTGGCATGTATTCAATGCCACTATTCTCAATAATATTGTGATTCCTGATTTTGATGAAATATTGACGAGATGCACTCAAGAGGAAACACGAATGATGGAGTATGCCTCTAATGGTAATGGAAGTGACCCTACTGCCTTCGCCGTTCATGCAAAGAAGAAGAACCATGGTGGCTCGAGAAATCAAAACCATGGTAGAGCAGGGCCTAAAGGAAGGAAGGGAAGATGTTACACTTGTAACAAATCTGGTCACTATGCAAGAGAGTGCCCTAATAGAAGGGACTCTCCCAGGGATGATGACAACAACAACTCGAGAAGGAATGGCAGGAACAACAGGTTCCAAGGAAAAAGGAAGGCTCCCTCTGATCATAGTGGAAATGGGCAACCTTTCAAGAGGTCAAGAAATTCCAGGTACGATGAGTCTAATGTTGTTGATAATAAGAGAAATGAATTTATTCTTGTATCTGCCCTCTCTACTGCATCTCCACCCGATAGCCTGGATGTTTGGTTGATTGATAGTGGTGCTTCAAGGCACCTCACTGGTTATAAAGAAGCCCTCTCTGATTTGGTTGAGAAGGATACTAATTTGGAAATTATCGTTGGAGATAATGCCACCTATCCTGTAAAAGGGACGAGGACTGTGACCCTCCATCTATCTCAAGGTCAAGTCCTCTGATTACAAGATGTTTTGTACGTACCTGATTTGAAGAAGAACCTTGTGTCCATTTTGGCAATGGAACACAAAGGGTTCAAAGTGACATTCGTTGATGGAAGGGTACTTATCTGGAAGAAGAACTTCAAGGAAGCTCTTTCTATTGGTTTTAGAGTTGATGCACTCTACCAGGTCGGTGGAAGTCCATTGGGGGCTATGACATGTGATACAACTCTTCAAACAGAGTTATGGCACCGGAGATTTGCACACCTTCATTACAAAGCCCTTCCCGAAGCAAGGAAGGTGGTGACAGGGATGCCTGAATTTAGAGATGATCATGAAGGTATATGTCAGGGTTGTGCCGAAGGGAAGCATACAAGGGGACCATTCCCCTCAAGTGTTACAAAGACAACTGATATCTTGCAGTTGATACATTATGACTTATCTGGTATGTTGCCTGTGACATCCTTGGGAGGATGTTCCTATTACATGACTTTTACAGATGACTTCTCCCGCACGACCTGGATATATTTTTTTTGAAGAAGGACAGAGCATTCAAATGGTTCTGTACCTTCAAGGCCTTGGTGGAAAATCAAACCGAGAAGAAAATCAAAGTTTTGAGGACCAACAATGGGACCGAGTATGAGTCAAATGAGTTTAATGACTTTTGTAGAGAAGCTAGCATTAAGAGGGAGACCACAACTGCGTACACTCCTGAGCAAAATGGTGTTGCTGAAAGAAAGAACATGTCCATTGTGGAAGCTACCCGTGCCATGCTATGTGACTAAGGTCTTCTGAAGTTTCTATGGGGAGAAGCTGCGAACACTGCTATGTATGTTCAAAATGGATTCCCGCATTCCGCTCTGGACTCCAAAACCCCCGAAGAAGTCTTCTCTGGTAAGAAACATGATGTTTCTCATTTTAGAGTTTTTGGTTGTCCTATTTACTTTCATGTGCCAAAAGAAAAGAGAAGCAAGCTGGATGCTTCTGGAAAGAAGGGAATGTTTGTGGGCTACAATGAAACTTCGAAGGCATATAGAATATATGTGCCTGGTCAAAGAGAAGTGGAGATATGCCATGATGTCACCTTCGATGAAAATGTTGCCCTCAAGAAAGTGAGAAATCTTCCTAGCTCCAAGGAAGACAAAGAAGATGAAGAAGCAGGAAAGCAGGAAGAGCTGAAGGATGACCTGATGCCTGATGTTGAAGGACCTATGGGTCCCATTGATCCACCTCCTTCAAATAAGAGAAGGCCCTCATGGCTTACAGATACTCTCGAAGATGCCGAGAGACATATTGCCCCAAGGGGGACATTCCGTGAAAGCAAGAAGCCGAAGAGATACCAAGGGTATCTAGTAGCCATGAGTACGATAATACAATCTGAGCCTAGAACATTTGAAGAAGTCGTAATGCATCAAGTTTGGAAGGATTCTATGCACAAAGAATACGAGTCCATTATGAAAAATGATGTCTGGGAAGTGGTCCCGAGATCGTAGGACAAATCTGTTGTCACCTCGAAATGGCTCTATAAGATCAAGCATGGATCTAATGGAAGTGCTGAAAAGTACAAGGCAAGATTTGTTGCCCGAGGCTTCTCTCAAAAATAAGACATAGATTATGATGATATATTTGCACTTGTGGCCCGCTATACCACCATCCGATCTATTATTGCCCTTGCTGCTACGCAAGGATGGAGTCTACATCAGATGGATGTGAAGACTGCTTTTCTACATGGTGTTATAAGGGAAGAGGTGTATGTGGAGCAACCTCTGGGGTTCGAAGTCCGACATAGAGACACCCATGTATACAGGTTGAAGAAAGCCCTCTATGGGTTGAAGCAAGCCCCCATGGCTTAGTACGAGAGGATAGATAACTGCTTGATGAAGCTGGGCTTCACTCGAAGTAATGCTGATCCAAATCTTTATTTTAAGGTTGATAGAGAAAGGCCTCTCATTTTGGTTCTCTATGTGGACGATCTCTTCCTGACAAGTGCTGACCCTCTCATTCATCAGTGTAAGAGGGAGCTAGCTTTCGAGTTCGAGATGAAAGACCTAGGATTGATGCACTACTTCCTAGGCTTGGAGGTTTGGCAGAGGCCAAGCGAGATTTTCTTTTCTCAAGGAAAATATGTCGTGAAGCTGCGGGAGAGATTTGGTGTGGTGGACTGTAAGTCTGTGTCGACACCGATGGAACTCAACTTTAAGAAGTTGAGTGGAAGCGCTGCTGGACCCGTGCTAGCAAAATCTACCGAATATCGACAGCTCGTGGGGGCCCTGATGTTCTTAGTGAACTCCCGTCCGGAAGTATGTTTTGCAGTGAACACTTTGAGTCAACATATGGTTGATCCTTATCACATTCACTAGATTGGTGCCAAGAATCTATTGAGATATCTTCAGGGCACAATCAACCATGGGCTAAGATACACTTCCGAGAGTTTGAGACTCCATGGATATACTAATGCCGATTGGATTGGCAGTGTGGTGGATCGCAAGAGCACATCTAGATGTTGCTTCACCTTGGGTTCTGCTTCGAATCGGATAATTTTAAGGATGGAAAATTATCTTGAAGTTTTAAAAAATTGGCGAATCTCACTAGTCCCAGATATGTAAACTATAAAATGTTTATTGATGTATTTGAAAAATTATTGAAATTTATAATGATATTATATATATTGTCTATATAATGTTGGCGATTTTTAACGTAAAATAATTTTACATTGTAAAATTTGGGCGAATCTTTTTTATAAAAAAATGGAAATTGGCGAATCTTTTTTTTTGGAAAAACCATGGAAAATTAGCCCACCTGCAAATATTAGCCCCTAAAATTTTCCATGGAGCCTTCGATATCTTGGATGAGTAGGAAGCAGAAGTTGGTGGCTTTGAGCACCGTTGAGGCCGAATACATTGCAGCGAGTATGGCCTGTTATGAAGCTGTTTGGTTGCGAAAGCTCTTCAGTGAGATGTTCGGGCATGTGCTAGATACCACTGTTATCCTTTGTGATAACCAGAGTGGGATTCGTCTTTTTGAGAATCCTGTGTTCCACGATCGATCCAAGCATATTGATATCAGGTGCCAGTTTATCCGAGATATGGTACAACGAGGCGCCGTAAGGCTCAATCATATAGGAATTGATGAGCAGGTCGCGGATATTCTCACAAAGCCCCTGGGGAAGGTCAAGTTCCTAACCTTCCGTGAGAAGCTTGGAATCATGGAAAGATCCTATTCTGAGGGTCCTGCTTGAGTTGGACTATGAGCTCTGGGAGCTCCAGGGGGCTTGGGGATAGCTTCTTGGAGCTATAAGTACACACGGGGCTAGGCTTGCCAAACCTTGTTGTGCTTCTGCCCCACCGTTATGATATTGAGTTGGTTCGCCTCTCTCTGATCTGTGCCCCACACGCATCCTACCCATGGAGTTTCAGACTCATGGGAAGTACCTCTCATTTGGCCAATGAGGTGGGAAATGTGGATAGAGACCATAGCAAGACTGATGGACGCATCGGAGATTGCCGTACTCTCTATGTCTAGGATGTCACGTGTCCAACACCTTGATCTGGGATCAAGTATGATGAGGTTTTATACTCTAAACTGACTTCGGGTCAGTAAACTAACTTCGGGTTAGTATGAGACTCTTTTTGAGTCCAAGAGAGGTTTTTACCTCTAAGTTGACCTCGGGTCAACTAAGAGTGATGTCTTTGTGACTCGCCTTTTTTTTTAAAAGAGCCAGCAAAGCAAGTTACAGCGGGATGATGCACAGTGTTTGGTTTGGTACATGATGGATGGCACTTGTGGACAGATGGAGTTCTCCCTAGTTGAAAGGGAGTG
The DNA here is from genome assembly GCA_034641835.2 of Pinus albicaulis. Classification (NCBI taxonomy): domain Eukaryota; kingdom Viridiplantae; phylum Streptophyta; class Pinopsida; order Pinales; family Pinaceae; genus Pinus; species Pinus albicaulis. Next base: position 1,350,138,957 of record CM076575.1, on the reverse strand, counting down.
TTACTTTTAATTTTGGGCAACTAGGTCCAAACTCCATGTTGCATTGCTCATATGATGATGATCATATTTTTGTTGGATTCCTCTTTTGGAGAGGTGCAAGATTGATCGAAAGATCATCGTGATCGGATGAACAAAACATTTATTTTGAATTTAGTTTCCACATGTCAAGGTCGACCAGATTTGTAATGTAGGCTCACATGCCTAATAGATGTGTCACACACCCTCATTGATGGATATAAATTGGAGAGACTTGGAGGTTATTTCATCATCATCTCATCTCACATTCTCTCATTGTGATCTGATTGGTTCGATAGCCTTTGGAGGCCTTTTTCCCCTCATATGTGTGGAGTAGAAGTTTGAAATTTGCGGATCTATTTAGGGCACTTTTGCAGTAGCGTTGACCAGCGTTGACCATGGTCAACCTTTGGTCGTTTGACCTCAAAACTTTGCAAAAATTTCGATTTTAGGAGGTCGTACAACTGGGCACTAAAATCGAGGAATTCCAGGCTGTTTGACCGAAGCCCTAGTTTGCCGCGTTGACTTTTCTGCTGCTGACTGTGTTGAATTTTATGCGCCGTTTGGGAGTTGACTTGTGATGAGCTGTCTTTGAGGGCTGTGGGTGTGACACATGAAGTGCTGGTTGACCGAGAAAGACTTTGTTGGTTGAAGCATCCTGCTGACCGCCATAACACAACAATATCTCATATCTTTGCTGGACAAAAGGAATTGTAAATCTGATCTATATTTGGCTTGTCTTCTATTGATCTATTATTGTGTTCTAACTTCTATCAGCATTTTACTTTCATGTTTATGTGATTGCTATTTTGTATCGGGTCTAAGAAAGATTGAAGTAAACGTGCATCAAGCATAGAACACCATGGTTATCTAAATTTTAACACTAACCTAGGGAACCTCCACAGGTTCCCTAGCCCTCAGAGCCCAAGTCCAACCAGCTGTAGTGTGTCCAAGTTAAATCAACACTCTCCAATAGATCCAAGTTTGAGTTCTCTCATTTTTCTCTCCATCCTTTCCCTTCTCCTTCTCCACATTCCTTCTCCCAAAATAAAATCTTCCAATGCCAAGTTAAAAAACAAGGATCTCCCCCTTCTCTCATCCTCCTTCCCTTTATGTCTCTTCCATTGATCCACCTCAACCACCTACCATTAATGCCATGAATACACTCCCCATCCTTTTAATTTAATGACCTTGACTTTCCTTTCCATATGTTATCCCAAAATAAATTTGAGAAGACACCTTGGGAATTGAAGTATGGATATTTAATTTAGAAATAAATTGGAGAAAACCAAATCTTATCCAAAAGTAAATTTGAGAAGACACATTGGGAATTGAAATATGGATATTTAATTCAGAAATAAATTGGAGAAAACCAAATCTTATCCAAAAGTAAATTTGAGAAGACACATGGGGAATTGAAATATGGATATTTAATTCAGAAATAAATTGGAGAAGACAATTTGGAAAACCTTGGGAATTGATTAATAATTAAATAATAACAAATAATAAAGTCATATCAGTAAAATAAAATTACAGATTCACGAGTGTAGGTATATACCAATATTACTTAATAATTATAAGTCAATATTTTCAGGTTAATTAAACACTAATAAAAATTAGCATGATAAGATCAAGTAGGGCTTTACAATGTTCTGAGTAGAGTGCGGCCATGGGAGGTGTTACGTGAGTACATGCAGCATATCTGACCTTTATTAACGAATAAGTATATCTTCAGCTGCCCACGTATCCCATGGGGAAAGCATTCAGCAGTCCACGACATGGAATAGAGTGGGAATAACTTGGACAAAGAGTACTGAAGCAGAGAACGCAGATTTTCTGTAGCCGCAGCTCACTGCCTAAGGAAGACCCCTGAAGTTCATCATTTAGTCTGAGGTTGGACGGAATTAATAAGCCTGAAGCAAGTGGCCCACGAGAACAAGGTGTAGTATCCTGTAGCAGAACTTGTGGAAGTACGAAAATCCTAATTGAAACAGCTCCGAGACTTCTAGGGCATTTGATCAATAGAACTCCTAGAAAGTTTTACTAGTTGCATATAAATTCAGACCTGTGTTTTACTGTTGCATTTGCTGAGGTCAGTTGAAACTGAATCTATTACGCTGGGTGGTTGCATTGCTGGGTTATTAACTTATTTCATAATTGAAGTTGATTGGTTTATTGAAAAATTATGTTATATGTGTTGAATTGAATTTCTTATGCAAGGAATAAATGCTATTTAAAACCCTAGCTACTGAAGAAATTTTAGGGCAAAAATCCCTTTTTACATTACAAATTCCTTATTTTGCATTATCTTATTTCTTTTTCTTTGCAAAGGACATTGGCGAGAATTGTAATATAACATCTATGACCTGTTTTGCTTGTGTTGTCTTTTTATCAGTGCATGTAAAATAGCAGCATGTTTATGAAGGTGCTATCATTTACCATTTGTATACAATTTGGTTAGAAATTCAAATATTTGACTTTAATTGGCAATGTTTAATGAATTTCGGTTTCTTTGTGATTATGCTTAGAGTTATTAGGTTCTTTGATTGCTCTACCGAGTGCTAGTACTTTATGCTGTTTCAATTGCTATTCTTGTTGACTTGTGTTTCTTGCAACCCAGTTTTTACATATTTTGATTCCTCTGGGACTTTCTTTGTTTCTTGCATTACTGCATGGAGCATCTTATCATGGGTAGATTTAGTTAGTGAAGGGAAACAACACTGCTGAACAATGCATGTTTTTTGTCTCAGTGTTGTTAGTTGGCTGATTCCTGATATGGTAAATCAGCCTCTCCTCTGTTTGCTCCCCTTCTGTTGCTTTGCCATTTTTCAGCTCAAATACAATGGATACGTGATTAGGGTACCCATTATCTTTCATCGTGGATGTTTGCAAATAAATTGTGGGACAGCATGTAAAAGAGTTTATAATGTAACTCAGTATGGAAAAATGTTGGTTCTCATTGCATCTAGGTCTGCAGGAGAAGTTAGTATAGTAATGTATTAGCTATCTCATCATCTGTATTCTTCCCATAATAATAATGGTTTGCTCATTGTGTGTGGGACGTGATTGAATTGCATCTATATGTGCTTCGAACTGCTATGATCCATTTACCAGTCAGGATGTGATATACATTAAAGTTGAATTTTCTTTCATAGCGATTATACATTCTACTTTATTTGTAACTGGAAAATAATTATTTGCATGACAAGTATTCCAGAGGATATCATGGTTTGTTGGCCTTATCTTAATGCCCTCTGTTTGAGCTTTTGAAGATAACTGGAATGCAGTGGAAATCTATTATGGCACTGAATTCTTTAATGTTAAAACAGGTTATTGACATGCTTATTATCAAAGGGGATGAAGAACTACGGAACTGTCTTGATCATTCAAAGCAGCGGCATCACCTGTTAGGCCAATACGTTATTGGTGAAGAAGGGTTAATACCATCAAAGGTAGGTGCTGTCACCAGTGGTGGTTCAGATTTTTTGCGGAAGTTCTATGATAGCAATAATTTCTGATACAGGCAAAAACTTTAGACGTGTCATGTTCTGTCAAAACATTTTATGCAGATACTATTTGGAAGTCTGATTAGGCTGTCAATCTATAAGTGCATCTAAAGGATACATCAAGATCTCTCATCGTGTTTGTTGTTTATGCTTGATTTTTCATGATCAACATCAAATGTTACAAGGGAATTTGGAGACAAGTAATAAGCTGAATACAATTCTTGATTTGGTGAGGTTCATCTGTTTTAATTACTCTGCCAAGTCTTTCTTCCGTCCATATTCTATCCTGCCTTTTTTTTTCTCCTGATTTTCTGTGCTAATTTAAATTGTACTGCCCATTTTATAATTTCATTTTGATATCTGCATATGTGCAGTATTGCAAACATTATCCTCTCTTCCTAAAACCAAAGAAAGGATGCAGCAGGAGAAAAATAAGGATGTAGAAAAGATTGTTGAATGAATAATAATAATGTTGAATCTACACTTAATTTTATAATTTCATTCAGTTTTGCAGACAACCATCCTCTCTTTACCAAAACCATAACCATAGAAAGGATGCAGAAGGAGAAAATATAAGGGGTTAGATAAGGTTGCTGAACGAAAAGTAGCAAAGTTGAGTCTACACTTGAAATTTCTGCATGTTCAGTAGTCCTCCAATAATTTGTTAATGAGAGTGTAATTGCGTTAGCGCTCAATGCTACTCCCGTGGAAAATTAAATAACAAAACAGAAGCAACTAAAACTGTTCTGCTTAGTCTTAAATGGCTGGTTGGCATTTAACGGTGAAATGTTCAGTTTGTGTTTACGCAGACAGTCCTCACAGATCAGCATGTTAAGAACTTTAATCAGTTACAGTGACTAGGCTGAAAAATGTTTAGACTCTAGAGGCTCATGCTGTGAATAAGATTGATCGTACCACCAAGACATTTATCTTTGGCATGAGTTTTATAGATTTACGTTATTAGCTATTTCTTCATTGCATTAGGGAGTTGTAAAATGGATTTGTATTTCCGTGTATGTACTAATTCTTCTCTCTGTATATATATCCTACATGATGTATTTACTGGGTACTCCCCTTATTCTAAGAATGGTAGCCAGGGTAAGATTCTTTAGAATTCATGGCCAGGTCAACGGTCAACATTTATGGGGAGGATAACAACTTCTCTATCAACCACTTGAGTTACACCCAATTGACCATATCAATTAGGTGAACTATGACTTCCCATGTACTTCTTACCGGATTTGGTAGAAATTTTCTATAAAAAAGTTTATCCGCTGACTAACATATTCCTATTATTATTTATTCAATAGCCCAAAACAACCTATGCTAACGTAGCAGTAATTGATTATATTATAATCTATATTTTTAATTATATGATATATTACTTCATCAAAAAATTCAAAATATGAACTATATTTATTTTTTATTTTGTTTTCTTAAAAGTTCAAGTTTATTGAAGTTGACTTTTTAAAGGTGAATGAATGTAAGTGCACATTCTTTAGTTCTACAGGGTTTTAAGTGATTTGTGAAGAATTATGGGGCATATTGAAGTATCAATGCTTTCCTCGTCAAATCAGATAAATAACATGTATTCCGTAGCAGGCAATAAATGCTTTGAATTCTAACATCCCAGTTTATATGGCATTTATTGTACTGCTGTGGGGTGCATATTGTTTGCGGTCAGATTAGATATACCTGGAAATTGGAAAACGGTGTGAATTTATTTCTCTATTTTGTTTGAATTTGTTTTTTTAAAGTTGAAGTTAATAGAAAACTCGACTTTAAAATGGAATGAATGTAAATGCAGATTCTTTAATTTTGTAGTGTTTCAAGTGAATGTGTGAAGAATTACTGAACATTTTGAAGCATCATTGCTCTTCCCATGAAATAAATTAAAATATGGAGCCTTACATTGTATATATCTCCATTTAGGTTATAATTGCAGTTGTTTGATGTTGATGAAAAATTGCAGTTCAAGAATTTCAGTTACATAACGCAAATACACAATAACAAAATGTCATGGATATAATAGTGGAAAATGTAGTAGTAGGTGTTAGAAATTTTGCATGCGAAACACAAGTTATTTTTTTGGGTAATGTTTGGAAATTCTATTGATAACACAGATTTACACAAGTTTACAGATGCTGGTTGTCTTTGGCCTGCACAGTATCATAACCATTGTCTAAAAATTGATTACTAGTAGCTAGACCTGATATACATGGAGATAGAGTATAAATGCTACCCCAACAGATGGGAAACCAGCAACCAAAACCATCGACAACTTAACAATTTTAAGACATCCAAAAGAAAAACTAGATAGTTCACGATAGGGAGCCAAGGTCACCAATGTCCCTGAAAGACTAACATGCAAAGGAGAGTAGATAACATAAAAGTGGCCATGAAGGATGTCTTGTGCATCAGGAGGACAGGGAGGTATCCAGGTTGATGGTCTGGTCTTCTCCCTTGCTACAGGGAGGCACTAATGAACTTGACGGGGAACTGATCTCCAAGCGTGCTAGGTGCCCCTCCATGTCTAGCAGAAGCAAATTCAGCTCCTTTGGACCCTGCAATAGGTTATCCTGAGCCTCTCTGTGGTCAACAAGCACCTTCCCCAAGAGAAGTTTAATATGCCAGCAAAGATCAACAGTATGGAGATAGTGATTATGTCGCAGTCGACCCCTTCTATTACTAGTGTTGGGAATCCATGCAGCTACTTCCTCTAAGACCTGTAAATCCAGAATGTGCTGATGTTCCTGGCGAACCTCCTTTTATGCATTTATGTATTTCCTCCTCAATTTTAACTTGGGATGTGTTCTTGATAGTGGCGTGTCGGAGGCTCAGCTCGAAAACGGTCACGAGAGGCACCCACTGAGCCACAACCTCCCCCTCCTCATCATGGTGGCCGGGCAAAGAGTGCTCGAAAGGAGCTGGAAACATGCAAAGCTGTGGGGCTGAATAGGCAACAACTCCGGAGGGGTAATGAGTTCGCTCATGAGAGCCCGACCGCAACAGTTGAACTCAGAGAATTTCCTGCTGCATCTGACAGTGCCAATGAAAGAGCTTCATTGCAGGGCGGGGAAGGGCTTGTAGGGGAAGTGATCCACATTGAGTGAGTGCGACTTCTTGAGCTTGTAGGGGGGAGCAAACCCAATTTGTGAAGTCTCTAAAACTGAAAACATGAGTGGGTATAATGGCCACCTTGGTGCCCAAGGGATAGCACTTGTATCGACTAGTCTTTAATGCCAGGTTGGGGGTTGACAAGCCGAGGGAGTGGCCAGTTACATTGTCTATTCGGACCGTGCGTCCACATTTATCGCGATGTGAGGTGGCACCTTGATTGGGGATGCATTTGAAACCATATATATTTAATATCTATATAAGAATTTTAACTGCATGATGATTGATATATTTTGGTTGAAGAGTTTAGGACTTGATTTATTGATTTTTATAATTATTAATATAGGTTTATTTTAATTTTATAAATGAATTTTTTTCTTTTTTCTTTTAGTGTAAAATTTTGATGAAAGGTTTGTATACTTAGGGATTTAAATCATCGTGACGCTTGATAACTCTACCTGATGGCACTTGATAGCTCTACCTTTAAGATGGATCAATTGAATATATATATATATATATATATATTTTGAAAGAAAAACCTTGTGGGGGAACTTCTAGGTACTTTCTCGACATTTCTTACATGGTACATAATGTACATCTCGACCTAGTAGGGACAGTGAAGCATTCAATAAAGGAAACTAGTCTAGGGAATCGATCTCAAGTCCCTTGCATGAAGCTCAAAGCAAACAATTACTCGAGCTAGTTGATAGGGCTAAATTGACGTTAATGTTTATTGTGAAGATAATAAGACATGTAATTTATTTATTTATTTATTATTTGAACTTAATACTATTATTGTTAGCTCATGTTACATTTTTTTGTTACTCTACCCATCACTCTCATAATGCATTGTATAATGTGCATTTTTGTTCAAAGATCTATCTTAACTTAGATTCATCAAGTGTGTAAAAATTAGATATTTGGAAGTGTTTTTTTTTTCAATATAAAAGTATTGGGAAAGGTTTGTTTTTCTAGGTATTTCATCTTACTTTGCTTTGATAGATCTAGGGTTCAAATGGATTTGGATTAGTTTATTACGTTTTTTGTTATTGTTTTATATACATATGATGATGATAATAAGGATGATTGTTATTGTCCACTTAGCATTGGCTTCTCAGAACTTAAAAAATATAAGAAATAATTAATTTTCTTATTATTTATTATTGTTCTTTAAAAGATTAAAGATAGGTTCTCCTAATGTTTTTGTTTATCTTTAAGATATTAACTTGAATTAAGCTTATTATTTTTATTATTTAATTTAATTTATTGATGTATTACAAATGTCCCTCACAGTATCTTGAAACAAATTGACATTATTATTAAAATAAAACGATTTTTTTTTGAATTTAATAGAACTTTTTCAAAATTTTTAACATAATGCTCCATTAATTTCATGTTACTATTCTTTCAATTCACCCTAACAACATAGATTATGCTTTATTTCCCATTCATACAAAGATAACTTTTATAAGATTGCTATAATTTTTTGAAAATCGTATATGAGTCCACCTTCATCACTTGAGGCATTTAGGTAGCCTCTTGTGATGCTCACTTGTTTTCTAGACTGTGGACCTAGGTACACGTATCCAACATTTTTTATGCAGTGAGAAAAACACTCTTAGTTACTCTACTCATTAATAAAGTTGTATTTATTGGTTCTCCATTAGGGATATGGCACCCTTGTGTTAAAGATGGATTTCATTTAAATAATTGTCTATGTTAGCCTAACTATTTAAAAAAAATCAAAGTTCGAATATTGCCTTTTAAGAGACTATTGTTTAATATTAAAACCTCTATTCCAATAACTTGGGTAAATGATTTCTTTATGATTTTCTTTTTTTAAAATTAATTTAGATTGAATTCTTCAATTCATAGATTAAAATACACTTGTTGGAAATTTAATTGGAAATAAAAAATCAATGGAAGCTACAAAAACCAATTATCAAAATAACATAAATTTCTGCCCTTTAAATATCAACTTTTTATTAAATTACTCTAGGATTATAATGACTCCCAAATTGGGAAAATAACCCATTGAGAAAACAAGAAAAAATTATAGCAAAGCCTAGCTGTCCTAGTGCACCATGCAACTTGTATGACCCTACAAAGCCTATCAGAAAAGAGCTTATTACTATTGAAATATGTCTTAGAAATTTGTACGACCACCCTTCTTTTTTGTTGGGTTGTATGACAGCTTGAAGTTGCCTTTGTACCTATTGTGTATGAATCTTTTTTTGAGTATTGGTTTAATTTCCTTTTCTTGTTCACATTGTTTCCTCTTTTCTCCTTTGTACTTGCATATTGAGTGAAAAGCCTTTATCATTCTCTCACTTGTATTTTTCTAACACTCTTTGTGTCTTTTCCTTTCACTGTTTTTCTTTTATAACATTGATGAATAGTTTCCATAACTGTAATCTCTCAAACGAGATTTATGTTGAAATTAAATCCCAATCAAGGATGGATATTACATCTAAATCACTAATGTAAATACTTTACATTTTCTTAGACATTAATCAACTAAACTACTTTTCACTTTAATAAAACATAATTTACAAAATAGAAATGATCTTTTTTGGATAACTTCCACATATCTGACACCAGACTTTTGTGAAGATCCTATTTTATGTTACAAATGGCAACACTCCCGCTTAGCAAGGAGGGAACTTCTTGAAGAGATACTTGGGACTAGATTTTCCTCTAGTCTTGGCATAATGGCTGACATTGATCCAGATTGAATCATTATATTGTTTGTCATCCATCTCGATGCTTTCAAAGTCGAAAAAATGGAGGGAATTATCTCATGGGACCGTTTTTACTGGTGGGACCCAATTTGGCAAAACATGGTCTAAAACCTTCCATGAACATTTTGAGGCATCAAATGATTATTTTTGGGGGTAAAATTTTGTAACTTTGGTACCACATGTTTTCATACTATTCTACACACAAAGGCATTTCCAATGACAGGAGAATCGCATCAATTGAAGTTTGTATGTAAAAGTTATGCGACTTCGAAGTTGACCTTCTTGTGTTTACCACCATAATTTGAAAGGACGTCATGTCAGCCCCCATTATCCATGGAAAAGGGGCTAGCCACGTGATTATGATGTAGAAGACTTTAGAAGAGTATATATTGCAACTTTGGTTAAGAGTTGAGGTAGTCAAACTTAACCAGTAGTAGGCTATCGTACCGTGTTATAACCGGGCCACTAGGAGGAACATGGATTCCATTTTTTTGAGTGCATTTGTTCCATAGCTGAGCAAAAATAATCAAGAGGGGTAAGAGGTAGAGCACATAGAAGTTTTGTGCATTGTAGCAAGCCCACAGACCATGGGCCACACTTCTTTGTATTCGCAACGATATTTCCATTTAGAGAAAGAGAGCGGAGCAACCTCACCTTCCAATTGTGTTTTTCTCCCGAAAGGGTTTCCTAGAGCATATCTTGTTTCAATTGTTTGTGAGTTTTTTTTTTGTCGTTCTCTATTTTTTGCATAATTTTCGTTCACATGCATGCATCATTAACAATAAAATCTACAGATGTAGAAATCTAAGAAAACTATAATAGTGTAGAATTTCAGATTTTAAATATAATTTTATTAGATTTGTTGTGATGAATTTCCCAATGGTATATGCACGATAGTTTACATATCATATTGGTATAAGAGTAGGTTTCTTGGGTATAATGTGGAGATTTGTAAGGCATGTAGATCAAAGGGGCCAAAAATTGTAAAACCCTAATCATGGCCGATGAATCTGTGAATGGCCCTTGTGATCATGCAAAGGAGAGGTTTTCACGGTTGGAACAACAAGTCACAAATATAAATCGTAATGTAAATCTCCTCATGGCAGCCTTGAGCAATCAGTTTGGATATTTGGAGAAGATGGGGGTTCAAATGTAGATGAAAAATCAGAAAGGGGATCATGAGATTGGGATGAAACACAGAGTTATGCGAATAAAGAACCCAAAAAAGATCAACCCAGTTAGAGTGTCGTGAATCAATCACAACCCCTATTTAAAATGGAAGCAAAGGTCAATATCAAGTCATACCATGGTGAGATCGACACTCTGAAGTTGAATCACTGGTTGCAACAACTAGAAGTGTATTTCAACATCTATCAAATTGAGGAAGGACAAAAGATCTCATTTGCGTGTATGAAATTAGAGGGTCATGCCCTGACTTGGTGGGAGAGCCACATAGAGACCTTGAAGTTGGAGGGAGAACCTCCAATGACAAGTGGAAGGACTTCAAAACCCTCATTAAGTCACAATTTTACCCTATTGGGTATGTAGAGGACTAGTGGATCTGGTGGGACTACTTCAGGAAAACGGGGCGGCAAAGCGTGTAGGAGTATACCACAAAGTTAAGAAATATGGCCATAATATTAGGTATCTTTCCAAAGAACCTAGATGTACTCAAGTATTTAGGGGGTCTCTACACTGCCATATGCGGCAGCAAGTGATGTTGTTCAAGCCTAAATCAATGGACAAAGCTCGTGTATAGGCACACTACCTGGAGAACATTGGATTGAAGAGAGTGCAATCAAGTGGATCGAAACAGAAGGAGCAACATGACGCTTCTAAGAAAGGTAAGAAGAAGCAAAAATGTGGAAAATATAAAAAGATGACAACCACAACACACAAGTGCAAAGATCCCAACAACTACTGCAACCATTGCAACATGGAAAACCATATAGAGAAGTGTTGAAAGTTGCATCCAAAGCTAAACTCAAAAAACAAAAATGAATTTAATAAGAAGAATAATGTGTCTTTCGGATTAATCACATCTATAAGATTTGGTCTTGAAAGACCAAATCTTAAAGATCATAAAGATGTGATTAATCCGAAAGACACTTATCAACATTATGGATCACAAGTCTTAGATCTAACAAGAAGATTAACCTTATGGCCACTGATTCGAGCAACCATGTTGAAAGCAACTCGAACGTGGATGAGAAGATCGCCTGCATCAATGTAGAAGGAGGTGAATCTGAGTAGCCTTCAACAACAGGAAGAGAAATAAATGACCAAACTCTTCCATATAAAGAAATAGGTTAAGAAGACAAAGATTGATGCTTTATTTGACTTAGGATCGTAGGCGAATCTCATTGCAACAAAGCTAGTCAAGAAGTTGGGGCTGAAAGTTCGTGATCATCCAAACCCATAGCCACTGCGACAGGTAAATAAGGATGCATTGCTGAAGGTAACAAAATAATGCAAAATTAGATTTGTCATCAGTGCTGATTTTATTGATGAAGTAGAACTAGAGGCAGTTCACCTTGATATATGTGGAGTTGTGTTTGGGAGTCCCTACATGTACATGCGAGATGCAATATTCATGCAGAGAGCCAACCAATATCGACTTGTTAAGGATGGAAAATATTTCATCATCAATGCTCACAAAAGCAAGTTGAAAATTTAGCTGGGAAGTGCCAACCAAGCCAAGAAATTGACAAGTTCCAACAAGAAGTATGTTTTATTGTTTTTACGAGAACATCAATTTGTAGATGAGTTAGTAAGAGGCAAGGCATCCCTGGAGGGGTGTAATAAGAAACAAAAACAACAACTGGAGGAGTTGCTACATGCATATAGGGATGTGTTCCGAAAGCCTAAAGGGTTACCACCTATTGTCGTCGTTACAACACCCTAAAAAATTTCACTACATTCAAATTTTGGAGCCTACCTCATTGTCACATCGAGTGTCGGCTTGGTCGTCAAGTGTCGTTTCAATTCATTCTATATGTTTCAAGTGTTCTTGATCATTCTTAAGTGTCGTTGCATTAATTAGAACACCTCTAGTGCATTTCATGGTCATGACACTGTGGTTTGTTGTAAAACGACACTTTTCGGTCACAACCGCACACTGTTTGATTGTTGGACTTGGGAAGTGTATGTAAACTAGCATTTTTATGTCTATTTATCATTGTTAAAGTCTGTCTAGGTTTTATTAATGAGTTGGTATGTGTCGCACATGATTTCATGTCTAAACTCATTGTGTTCGCCCTTTGTTCTATCATCCAAACTTAGACAAATTTTGGTTGCACAAGTGAACCCATTAAGGCAAGGAGCACAAAAGTGCACTCTCAAGCCTTGATTTGGAATCCTTCGTTGTTCAGAAGTGCACCCTGTGCCCTCCAAGAGCGCATAACACACTCCTAAGCATCATTCCCCTTCCTTGTTCCGAACTGCACCCTGAAAAAATCAAGTCTTCCTTTAAGCGCACTCCTTCGACTCAGAGAACTGCGCCCTCCTTAAGCACATGAGCGCACTCTGAAGCCCCAAAGCTTAACCCCTTCAACGTTCAGCAATGTGCCCTGCACCTTCCTTGGCCCTCTTGAGAAAATTAGCGCACCCTGAAGCCCTGAAGCCTCATCCTTCATCCTTTGACAATGCGCCCTGTGCCCTCCTTGTCTCCCTTGAGCACACAATGCACTTGGGAAGCCCGAATGTCCTTCCTTCGTCCTTTGGACCCATGCCCTGCGCCCTCCCTTGAGTTTATCTCTCTCCTCTTGAGCGCATGTGCGCATCCTGAAGCCCTGAAGCTTCATCTCTTCAGCTCTTCAGCCTTTTGAAGTGCACCCTTGCGCCCAAAATTTCTCCTTGCTCCTCCCAAGCGCATTGTTAAGGCATGAACAATAAATTTGCATAAAACTGGTTATAATATAATATTTTTCAGGCTAATGATTACTTGCTGTGGGTGATTACAGTTACAGGTATTTCAAGAACAACATGGCAAACATGCATGAAGAAGATGAGGTAAAGAGGGTAGTTAAAGGAAGCATTTGAGAACAAAGAACACATTGAAATCTTGATGATTGAAGCATTCTTAAAGGCTCCGTAAGGTCAAAGACCCTTTGGAAGGTGAAGACATAAACAATAAGATGCTGCATGCCAGAGCAAAGAGACGAGTGGCAGTCATGTCACCTATTGAAGAAAGTCCACATCATCAGTGACTACGAGTCCAAGTCATCAATGACAGTGACTTGTCATGTCCTTACCATATGATGATGTGGAAATTATGATGTAATCATGTAATTATTGTAAAGACAAAGAAGTGGAAATCCAAGAGTCATGTATGGACAAAAGGGCCATGTATAGAAGTCCAAAAGACATGTAATTCCAAGAGTCATATGTAATTCCAAAAGTGATTTGGAAGTCTAAGGGTTCGAGAAGTCCAAAGCCTCATTAGAAGTTGGAAAGTTAAGAGTTATGAGGATATGAAAGGTCATGCCTCAAGTTATAAAAGGATCTTCATTTATGAAACAAAAGACTTTTATCCTTGGCTTCAGCTATAGGTATTAGAGATAGATATAGTACTTTTGGGGAGCAAATTGGCTCTAATGCTCCATTATTGGAGCTAGTGGTGTTCATTGTACTTTTGTATCTTGGAACTTTTGCTTAATACTTGAAGCCTTTTGGCCAACACATTTTCATGCATGGATTGTAAATGTTTTGAGACTATTATTCTAATGTTAGCGTTTTATGTTGGCTTTGATATGTACTGAAGTAATTGAACTATTTCAGTGACTTTGGTGCTTAATTTGTTGGAACTGTGTTGTGATGATTTATGTTAAAATATGAAAGTTCTATGCAAAAAACATAATGTACTTTGTAGAAAACTAAATGTACTTTGCAGAAAGTTGAATTTACTTCGCATAAAATAGAATGTACTATGCTATTACAATTACTTAGAATGCAAATTTCTTCTTCACAAATTTTCATATAAGCAATTGTAGATAGAACATAAATATAAGGATCATATGAAGACAAACAAACACAAATATGACACTGAGTTAAATCCAATGACTAGAGAAAAATCCACAAGGGGATAACCCAAATGATTCTTCTTCTATTATATTTCTTCAATTGTTTAGCAGACTAAAAGAGAGAGAGAGAGAGAGAGAGAGAGAGAGAGAGAGAATAAAGCCACCAACATTTGATCAAATTGCAGCTTAAGTGTTCTTGCTATTTTCTTGAAGATCTCCTCCTCCTCTTGATTAGATCTTGTCCTACACACTTGCTTCAGGTCTTCCTTTTCTTTTACTCTTCAACACACACTAAACAATAGCTCTCCTTCACAATGAAACTCTCACTTTCTCTTGCTCAAATAGATGAGAAACGAGAGGAGTTAGAAAATGAATTCATTCCTTGAGCTAATAATAGGAGAACTAAATTCCACGAGGGAGGAGTTACTTGAGGATAAGTGTAACTCATCCCAAGAATACAGAGAGAGGTACACTCATCTTGAGGAGTCACAATTCGAATTAGGGTGATAGAGAGTTACACTTAGACATGAGAGAATATTTGGTGAGAGTTACAATTTGAATTGAATGAGGGAGTTACAAGTGCATTTAATGAGGAGTTACACTTTTGTCATACATTGAATTAGTGAGGGAGAGTTACATTCTCTTAGGTGTAGAGTTACTATTTTATTCCAAGAGAGAGGTTCAATTTTCCAAGTAATAGATTCTCAATTTAATTTAATTATTTCATGAGAAAAATAGTTTTTATTAATCCATTAAATGTGAATGACTTTAAACAATTTTATAAATAATAATAATAATAATAATACTAGTAAGGATAAAAATACTAATGATTGAATTGTATAATCATGATTGATTTGATTTTAAAGTGGATTCCATATATCGAGATCATCCTTAATCATTTAGACACAGCTTTCTATTTTTTGAAAGTCACTTCCAAATTGAGATGTGACTTACTATTTTTGGAAGGTCATATTAGAATTGTTAGAAATTTTATTTTATTTTAGGCAGTTCAAACAAAACTAAAATATATATTTTCTTCTAGGAGAAATTCATCCCTGAGATGTCAAATTTTAATACTCCCTCTCAACTAAGGAGGAATTTCTTTCTGCATCAGTGATCTTTGCTTCCGCTGATCTCTTTCATTCATCTTAGTTCAACTATGCTCTGTAAAATCTATAACAATGAAGTCACAATTTAAATAAGAATCATCCAATTGACACAAATTTGGAAAGGAAAGAACCATCGCATGTCACATAGACAAGGATTATACTCAACCAATTTCATCTCAAAAAAATAGGTGATAGAACCCATACATCACATAGGCAGGACTCAAACAATCCACACAGACAAGAATCAAACACAACCAAGTGTCAAGTGGTGGAACACCTGCATCCTAGGAAAGTCACACAGAGAAGTCTCTCTACACCTATTGGCCAGATAGGTGGCTCTTCCCACGTCCTAGACCATGGGTCGGATGCATACTGAGGCCTACTCTTGTGGCACACACTACAAAATAGGTCTCTCATCCTCAGGAGCTTTCCGACATCATTCCCTAATCCTGTGAGCTTTGACAGGGGGGAAAGGCAGCTCAGTGTTCTCGATCAGCTATGACCACCTCCTGGAAGGGTCACCTCCGTAAGTCCAAGATGCTCTCTAAAAACCAAGAACTTCCCTTTCGGTAAAGGCTTGGTAAGAATGTTAGCTATCTGATCATCAATGGAGATGTGATGGAGCCTCACTGCTCCTCTTTGCACCATATCCCAGATATAATGATACTTATCTCAATATTTTTGGACTTGTCATGAAACACATGATTTTTTGCAAAACGAATCCCGCTCTTATTGTCACGATATATAATTTTGGTGTCTGGAACTTGCTCAAATAGTTCCTCAAAATGCTTTCTCAGCCAAATTGCCTCACAGCTAGCCATGCTAGCAGCAATGTACTCAACTTCAGCTGTACTTAGTGAAAAAAATTTCGCTTTCTACTCATCCAAGAGATCATGGTAGATCCCAAGCTAAAACAACACCCAAAAGTTCTCTTTCTATCAACATAATTACCTGCCTAATCAACATAAGTATATCCACTAAGTATTAGATTTTTAGCAATATATTTCAATCCTAGATTTATTATTCCATGCAATTATCTGAGTACATGTTTTGCAACAATCCATTGGGAATGAAAGGGATCAATCACGTGCTGACTTAAAGTGTTTACAACAAAGCATATATCAAGCCTAGTGTTTACCAAAAACATCAAAGCACCAATGAGCTGTCTATATTCTGTGGGATTTGCTAGATTAGGTCCTGTAGCTTTGCCACATAATTTCTTAAATTTATTTTCCATAGGATTATGCATGTACTTACATTCTACCATAAAGAATATTTCAAGAAGCTTAACAACATATTTTCCTTGAGAAAGATAAATTTCCCCAGGTCTTTGGCAAACCTCTAGATCCAGAAAGTAATGCATCAAACCAAGGTCTTTCATTTCAAATTTAGAAGCTAACTCCCTATTACACTGGAGGATAAAAGGTTCTCCTCCTATCAAGAATAAATCATCAACATACAATACCAAAATATAAGGTAGACCTTGGAAGGTCTTGAAGTAGAGGTTTGGGTCTGCACTGCTTCTTGTGAAACCAAGGTTTATCATGTAGCTATCAATGCGAGCATACCAAGCTCTTAGAGCTTGCTTCAACCCATATAATACTTTCTTCAATTTGCATACATGAGTTTCCCTATCATGCTCTTCAAATCCTTGTGGTTGTTCCACAAATAAATCTTCCTTGAGGAAGCCATGCAAGAAAGCAGTTTTCTTGTCCATTTGGTGAAGAATCCATCCCTGGATAGCATCTAAGGCAACAACATATATAATAGTAGTATATCGAGCTACAGGTGCAAAAATATCATCATAATCTATTTCCTCTTTCTAAGATATTCCTCTAGCTACAAATCTAGCCTTATATTTTTCAATACTACCATCTGCACCATGTTTAATCTTAAACAACCACTTGGAAGTGACAACATATTTACCTTGAGGTGTAGGAACCACTTCCCAGACATCATTTTGGATGTACTCGTATTCTTTAGTCATGGCATCTTTCCACACTTGTTCTTTTGCAACTTCTTCAAAGGTACATGGTTCTCCCTGAATGATGTTGCTCATGGAAACAACGTACCCTTGAAACCGTCTTGGCTTCTTACATTTTCTGAACGTTCCTCTTAGGGTAGCATGTTGTTCAACATCTTGCAAGGTATCTTGCAACCATAGTGGTCTCTTTCTGGTAGGAGGATGATGTGGTGGAGGATCTAGAGGATCCATGGAACCCAATGGATTATCAGCGAGCTCATTTTCAGGTTCCGGTTTAGACTCAGTTGTAAGCCCTTTTTCATTAACAACTTGTATTTCAACAATGGCAAGAGGAGGAGAGTCTCTTTCTTTTCTAAGATCTACATCTTCATCAAATCTTACGTCCTTGCTAAACCCAACATTTCTTTGACCAACTACATAAATTCTACAAGCTTTTGATTTATCGCAATAACAAACAAACATACCTTTCTTACCTGAAGCTTCTAGTTTGTTCCTTTTTTCTTTCGACACATGGAAGTACGCAGGACAACCAAAGATTCTCAAGTGACTCACCTCAGGGATTTTACCAGTGAAGATATCATCAGGAGTCTTATTATCTAAGGCCTGATGAGGAGCTCTATTTTTCACACAAACAATATTATTTGTATCTTCTCCCCAGAGAAACTTCAGTAGCTTTTGATCATGCATCATGGCTCTGACTACTTCCAAAATGGTTCTATTTTTTCTCTCACTGACACCATTTTGTTGTGGATTGTAATACACAATGGTTTCTTTCTTTATTCTAACGTCTTTGCAAAGATCGTTAAACTCATTGGAGGTGAACTCTCCACCATTATTAGATGGAAAAGCTTTGATCAAATTTCCTGTTTGATTTTCAATCAAAGCCTTGAAATATCTGAACATGTCAATTGCTTTCCCTTTCTTTTTAAAAAATAATATCCATGTCTTGCGAGAAATCATCAACAAAAATCATGAAATACAAATAGCCACCAAGAGAAGTAACAAAAATAGGTCCACATAAATCAAAATTTATGAGATGAAATGCCTGACTAGTTTTTGTTTTGATTGAAGGGAATTGTCTCTTTATATGCTTTCCACTTGCACATCCTGAGGAAATTACTTCATGATCCAATATGATCTCATGCATTCCAGAAATCATCTTCTTTACATGAGGTAAGACTTTGTAGTGTATATAAGAAAATATTCTGTGTCATATCTAACACTGAAGATTGATATCATGGACCAATTCATGAATGGGTTTACCATTGACTTTGTAAAGCCCTTCACATCTTGATCCAGGAGTGAAGAATTATCTCATACTTGAGTTCAAAGACCATTTATAATTTTTTCATCAATAAAACAACTTTCATTTCTTTATCTTCTAGAGCAGATATGGGTACAAGATTCTTTTTCAAACCAGGTACATACAAAACTTCTTGCAAAAAAATAGATTTGCCATCGTCTAACTGAAATGAAACTAAACCATAACCTTTAACTTGCTGAGTAGAATTATCTCCAAGGATACCATTTAAATTATTCTCCCTCTCAACTAGATTAGAGATAGTCTCTTTGTAACTAGTAAAGTGTTTAGAAGCACCACTATCAACTAACCAACTATCAAATGAATCTGTAAAAGAAGAACTGGAAAGAGCAGGAACAAGAAAATATTCTGATTGAGTTTATGCTGCATTATTTCTATATCTTGGATTTCACGTTTTCTTAGGATGTCATTTTATTTTATTTTCAGAAGAGTCTTTTCTATAATCAGATTTGATTTTGAATCTAGGAGCTCTTCTTCTTTCTTTACAGTTAAGAGAAAAATGACCATGTGTTTGACAGTTAAAGCATCTAACTTTTGACGTGTCTAGATTCTATTTATTTGATTTGAAAGCATATATCTTTTTATTACCTTTATTTCTCTTGTCATAGGCTCAAAATGTAGTAGGTTCTCCTTTTTCATGATGTGAAATTCTCCCTCTAGAGATCATTATGGAATCCTCTTGGAGACACTTTCCTAGGAGCTCATCAAATATGGGAATAGTGTTGATGTTGCTGATGGTGGTGATAAAAGTCTCCCAAACAGGAGAAAGACCCCAAAGCGCAATCAACACCTTTTCTTTGTTGGGTACGACTTCACCAATTGTAGATAATTGATTTTTGATTCTTAATCATTCTTAGAACCGTCTCTCTTCTATTCCTCTTGATGTATTTCAACTGATTCTTCAAATCAATAATCTGGATCAAGTTACTAATTGCAAACATGCTAATTAGTTTGTCATACATTTCTTTAGCTTTATTCAAACAAAAAATATAAGTAATGAGATGAAATCTAAGAGAATCAAGGATAATTTTTCTAGCTTTGATTTCACCATTTTTATATTTGGATTTGACAACAACACTTGCATTTTCTGGTAGATCAACTATTGTCTCTTCAACATACTCCAGAATTTCATGTTCTTCAAGAGTGATATCTACCCTTGCTTTCCATGGACCAAAGTTTGAAGCATCATTCAAATTCTCCTCTATCTTGAAGTAGGACGAAGTCATTTTAATCAAAAAAACTTTGGCAACAAGTGGAGTCTCTTTAGGTGATCGCTGATCTCCTTGGACTTGTCTTTACCAAAACTCTTATGCCATGTTAAAATATGAAATTTATATGTAGAAATTTAAAAATTCTTTGTAGAAAATTGAAAGTTCTATGCAAAAAACTGAATGTACTTGTCAAAAATTGAATGTAATTTGCAAAAAGCTAAATGTACTTTGCATAAAACTGAATGTACTTTGTAGAAAGTTGAATGGACTTTGTAGAAAACTGAATGTACTATGCTGTTACAATTACTTAGAATGAAAAATTCTTCTTCACAACTTTTAGAATACAAATTTCTCTTCACAACTTCTCAGATCAACAATTGTAGATAGAACTTGAACTTAAGGATCATATGAAGACAACCAAGCACAAATATGAGACACTGAGAGTTAGGTCCAATGACCAAGGAAAAATCCACAAGGGGAAAGCCTAAATGATTATTCTTCAATTGTTTAGCAGAGAGAGAGAGAGAGAGAGAGAGAGAGAGTGAATAAAGTCACCAATGTTTGATCAACTTGAATTTTAAGTGCTCTTTCTCCTTGCTTGAAGATCTCCTCCTTCTCTTGATTAGATATTGTCCTCCACACTTTCTTCAGCTCTTCCCTTGCTCTTTGTAATATTCCTAATTAGCTTTCAGCGAGTTGGAATATTAATTTTTTCTTTTGATAATAAGATATGAGAATAAGTGGGTAGGGAGTCCCATAAATCTCTTTAGTAGGAATAAAACCACTTCTCATGTGAATGTGGATCATTGTATCAGTTGGATAAATCAACTTTAGGTGTGAACATGGGCTAAAGCATGTGTAGAGGGTCAAAGTTGACCAAATCAACAACGCTGTCTTGGAGAGAGTGGAGAGTTAATGGAGCACAACGCAGTCATAGAGGAGGAGTGTATGCATGAGAGTAGCTTCTTTAATGAGTGGGACCCAGGGTGAGGAAGCTCACCAAGCATATAAGAAAGAGGATGGCAACCATAGAAGGATTCAGAATATTGATATTTTATTGGTCTTTTATGAATTTTTTCATGCTTCAACTGTTTAGCTAAGTTTGCTGTGCTGTGTAGCACAAGGGTGTTTCCGAACGGAAATCCCACCCTCATCCTCGGGGGACATCGAGTGCCTACTCACGAGAGGTTCATTGAGTATCATTTCCACTATCCGGCATCAGGCCAAGCTTCAACCATCATTCACAGCACAGTCTCCTTTAGGATTGTGTTGTTTTGTAGGGAAACAACAGTGGAGGGTTGATAGACCCAATTTCTAAGCTTGTTTTACAGTGAGCGGAGCAACCCTTCATCCGGGAGGCTAGTAAGGAATTCCTTAGAGGTTTATTCCACCATCTGGCATCAGGCCGAGCAAAAAAATTCCCCTACAGCAGAGTCTCTCCCAAAAAATGTGTTATTTTGTAGTGCAGTTGCAGTGGGAGGTCAAGTACCCAAGTTAGTTCTTGACCTTGTTTTCCAGTGAGGGGAGAAGCCCTTCATCCAGAAAGTTTGTGAGGAGGGATATCAACCACTGTCATATTAGATTAGCCAGCTCCCACTAGTGTTCCAGTTGCAGAGCGTTATTCAGACCTAGGGACACATTTTGCATATTATGAATTTTGATTATTTCCGGAAACCCTTTCTGGGTTGTCTTGGAATAGTGCTAGAAATCCTAGATCTTTGATCCTGACATTTTCTAAGCACCTCATCAGAAGATCCATGTGTTTACATTTACAGCAACAGTAAACCCCAACATAAACTGCACTGTCTTAGCCTTCGACATTCTTGTATAGCAATTGTTCTTCATATTTTATGTAATGGGTCTCTAGAGGCTTGTTTTGCCTAAATCGAGTGTCTTTTTCCTCAAGATATTGTATACATTTGCTGCTATAATGTTTAATAGAATGACTATATGATCTGCTCTCATTTTTGTGTATTGACATATCACTGCATTTTCCAGTTTATTTTCTATATTCCCGTCTTTTCCATTTTGGGATATTATAGTGGTATCAAAGCATGATCTCTGGTTCAGCTTCTGGGCAATACATCTTATGACACCTGAAGAAGAAGAATGAAGAAGAGATCCTTAATGATGGAAGGAGTAAGTTTTGCCTCATTTCTTTTTAGATCTATGCAGGATCTCTCCAAGGAGGTCAAAAAAATGAAAAGGGAAAGTAAAAAAGAGACCTTAAGAAGGTTTCAAAATGAGGAAGGTCCAAGCACTCCCTATTAGCAGCAGAAGAAATCGGTAATGCATAGAGCTCCACAACAATCTACTATGTCCACTTTATTAGAAGAGGAAGGTGAATGTCATGGATATGGAGGAAACTTAAATCATGAGACTTTAAGTGATTATCTTGCAGAGTACAAATATCAATCAAGGGCTTTCAAGGAGAACCTAACTCTCCAACAGTTTATCCAAATCAAAGAAGAGCGGAGACCCTGCAACAATAGTAGAAGAAAAAGACACAATAGATTCCTATTATCTACATTCGATGGGTCATCCACAAGCATAACAAAGGCTTGGAGGAAGAAGTTAGATGCATTATTCATGCTACATCCAGTAGCAGAAAGAGAAGCTGTTGAGATTGCAGTGCTGCACCTTGAGGGTGAAGCCAAGGATTGGTGCTTCAACCATTTGAAACATGCAAGAGTGACTGCTTATGAATATTTTACTCAAAGGATGACCAAGAAGTTTGGTAGAAGAAAACCGGAGGTAATTCCCATTGAGACATTTCCCAACATTGATGAAAAAGCACATGAGGAGCCAAGGGAAGATGTTAGCACTATCACTCTGGAAGAGGAGCAACTTCCACCACCATTAGCTGCAGGAGTACTTGCATCAAGAGGAGTAACACTTGCATCTTTGCAAGATGGTCTTGATCTCTTGACATTGGGAGTCCCATGCATGATTTAGGAGATGGGGGAAGATACCAGCGCTGGTGCAGCAGTAGAGGAGCAGCCATCACCACCACCAATAGTTGGAGAAGCCATTGCACCGGTTGGAGGAACTCTTGTAGCTGTACAAGGTGTTCCCAAGTATCAGCTTATCGAAGGTATGCAAAAATTTCCACCCCATATTATTTCAACACATCAGATGGAGATTTGTGGGGACATGCCATCAAGGAAATTGCATGACCAAGGGTTAGAGCACACTGCTGATTTGGAGCAATAGGCTATCACTACACAAAGGACCCTTGACTGGTTCAAGGATGAGATGTATATCCATCCTTGTTTTTCATTATTGAGCTGCACACAACACTTTGGGTTGGAGTGTAGAGTTTCGGGGAATAGGATGAGCATAGTCCTAATCAGTCCAATGCAGAACTATGGGTTCAACATTGTGTATGACCATGAGACAAAAGATGCACCATTATGGAGATTAGTAGCATTGTCACTGAGCAGCAGTGATGAGTTGGAGGCCCAACCATTATTGGAGAATTCCGATGACCGCTTCACTTATGAAGCATTGGATAGGTAGATGGTCAATGATAGACATATTATGATGGATGTCATCTTCCATTATTATGATAGATCTTTCTTGATGAGCACCTCACAGCTCAAAGCGAAGCTTTTGCCTACAACATATTTGGAAACTTATGGGTTCTACGAGGTCATTGATGAGTGGTCTTCATATAGAGATCTCTAGGTGGTTGCACTTCAACATATCATGGAGTGCAAAGAAAGTCATCAGATTTGGGAGGATGGTATTTTCCGTCGGGTGGATACCAAATTGGAGCATGATAGGGGTCACCCACAGTTGGATGGATGGGTGAGGATGATGAGCAAGGGGTTGATGAGCCACTTGCAGATCTATGACAGAGGGCAGAAGGAGGCATGGCTGTGCTGGCTACTCTTGAGAGAGTTTGGCCATCACATGGTATATCCTATGTCAATAGGTGTGTTGTTGTTTGGGGCATGGCATGGCACTCACATTATGTGGAAATAGGGAGTTTGGTTATATGGGACATTCTACATGTCACCCATCATGTTGTTACTCCATGGCTTGTATGATGGTATGAGGAGGAAACAAGAGTCATTGTTGACTTGGTTACTTTTGGGAGAGTATCGGCTGACTTTCTCCCCTACCTTGCATGATGTTTCAGGAGTATATGGTGGCACAATCATGGTGAAAAGGGGCTACTCCATAACCTTTGAGGATCAGAAGATACTTCCACATAGGAAGGAGTCTTCCATATATAATAGAGGGTTGTTGGAATTCAAGAATTATTTGGCCAAATTTGGGAAGTTTTGAATGGGAAAAGGCTTTGACCTCCATAAACTTCAATCTTTTTCTAAGCAGAAGCAGTTGCAAGGGAGGCAAAAACAATGGGATAACAACATTCCAGCATGTGACTTTTTCATTGAGCATGTCAAAGAGGGGAGGTATGACAGGTGCCTTATCACCAAGGCCAACAACACTGCCATTGAGGAGTATAGATCCACATTGGGAATCCAAGCTATTGGTGGAGTATTCCAAGGATCACTTCACATATGAGGTGCTTGATGGGTAAGTTGAAGATGGGAGGCATAGAATGGTGGATGGAGTCATCTACTACCAGGATAGGATATTCTAGACTAGAGATTCCAAGCTCAAGAAGAAGGCTCTACATGCAGCACATAATTCATTCCTTTCCAGTCACCAAGGTCTCATGGAGACATACCAGACCATTATGGAGAGATTCTCATGGGAGAGCTCACCTATGGATCTCATCACTAGCTTGCCAATAGTACATGGTAAAAGTTGTCTTTGTACTTGTTAGCCACCTATAAAAATTTGCCATATCAAATGGTGGCTAAATATTTTTTAGCCTTCAAGAAACAATTCATGTCCAAATTGTGAGTTCTTGAAGTCTTATGATGATCTTTACCCTTTGAGTTAATCGTCACTTCTGTTTCACTATTAGTACTAAAGAACCTGCTATCCACCAAGAGAAAACTGCTTATAAAAC
This sequence comes from Pinus albicaulis, assembly GCA_034641835.2. Taxonomy (NCBI): domain Eukaryota; kingdom Viridiplantae; phylum Streptophyta; class Pinopsida; order Pinales; family Pinaceae; genus Pinus; species Pinus albicaulis. The sequence goes on along the minus strand of CM076575.1, from coordinate 1,350,113,942 downwards.
TCCATTTCTCACCATTCACCTTTCCATTTCATTCCCACAAACTCTCCATTTTCATCCTTGTTTCCCTTACAAAATCCCTCAAAAACACCTTCATTTGATTCCTAAATCATCCTAACCCTTTTAAAACCTTATATTTTCCCTTATTTTGGTTTTAAAAACCCCTCCTTTCATCTATCGGAACCCCCATTTAAACTCAATAACTTTGTTTTTGGCCTTAAAAACAATATTTTTACATTACAAAGGCATTAAGCCCCTGAGAGCTTATTTTCTTTAGCCCCTTTCCTCCATACGTCCCGAAGCCCCGCAATCGGGTGCTAAAGGCCTAAAACCCTTTCCGAAACCCCAACTTTCCTTTGTTTTTTCATTTCCCCGACGTTTTGATTTTAATGAATATAGACCGTTGATCCGCACAGATCAACGGCCATCGGGCTTTCTATCATCCGCCCATCCATTTATCCTCCGCATCCCTGTTTAATTCTTCACCACCCGATTTAATAGATCCAACGGACAGGATCTATACCGACCGTCCAAACTCACCCGACGCTCGTCTGCTCTGCGACAAAATATCCCACGTCACCGTGGACCCTGCTTACCTTTTAACCTTGCAGCTTTCAACCTCGTCGCGTGCGATCCACACCGTCGGATCTGGACCCTCTGATCCGACGGTGGACGTTACATATCGATAATTTTTTGCGCCAGAGGCTTAATGCCAAAATTTTTGCGAAATGGGCGGTATTGGGGGGGACACACGTTAGATGCTGTATGGAATCACATTTTTTTTGGAAATACCGCCTCCCCTCATTTTATTTTGCGAAAACTGCTGCCGGTTTTCCGCCATACCATTGCCCTCTTCAAAGTCATTTTCTCTTTTAATCTCAGCCGTCGATCTATGAGATCGAACGGCTTGTGTTGTATCGCAACCTCATTCATCTATCCTCCCAAGCGACTTCATCGGAAGATCTCCACCGTTGATTGACCTAATCCAACGACTCTTGTTCGCTGTTGCGCCCAAACCTCCATTTGCACCTGGTTAGCTGTTTTGCCAGGATTTCTCTCTTCGCCGCTGCATTTCATCTATCCTCAAGCATTTCCTCCACCTCCATTAAACCTCTGAAGTAGTCCTTACCACATCTGCAGGGTTTCTTAACGATTTGTTGTGTTTTTTGCAAGATTTAATGGTGGTCGCTCTGTGTATTTCCACAGTCACATTCAGGTGACATTTTCGGACCAGAATGACGATTCTATGGCTTAAAATCAATGAAGAAAAGGAGATGCGGGTTCTCAAATCCAAGTTTAAATCAATTGGATCACGATCCAGGGTTTAACAGAGACCCTCCAATAGCAGAAAACCACCTGTATAAACAAAACAAATAAAGTGTATCAGCAATGAAGAATCAAGAAATTAAGGTTAGAGGGTGATTAAAGCCAAAGTATGAAGATCAGAGTTTTAACCCTCAGGTTTAAAGAAATAAAGATAATATCGGAGAATGAAGACCTGAAGCGAAGATCAAGGTTGATTAAGCCTAAAACACAACTCAAGAACAGATTAAAGTGTTTTTTAAGGTTAAACAGAGAAAAATATCAGTAAAGAGGCCTCCACTGCCACATCAGAGGCCAAAATATCCTCTTCGGCTACCAAAGTGCCACCTACAACCTCAATAAATCAAAACAAGGCATAGTTATTGCCCAGTCAATGATATTTTGTTTAAAGACAGCCAGAGTTGCCAGCCTGCCTAAAGAGTTTTAAAGTCAACAAAATCTGCCAAAGTAGCTAAAATACTTAATGAAAACCAATTAATACAGAAAAAATATCAGAAATCTTCTCTATTGAACCCCTCAAAGGCAGAGAAGCATTAACTTGTATTAATTGAACCTAGAGACCTTTTCTTTCATTCCACCTCCTCATTTCTTCTATAAATACTTTTGAAGAAGATGAGAAGTTGTTGGTTGTTTAGTTGGTCACTAGTTGTAAACACTGAAACTCTCTGAAATAATACATAGTCAATTTGAAGTTGAAGAAGAAATTGAAGTCTTGGAAGCTGGATTATGTTGTGAAATGCTTGTTCTTGAGAAGGCTCTATCATTGGATCCCTGAGCTTGGCTGTTGGTGATGTATTCTGAACTGTTTTCTGTTTTTCTTGTTTTCATTATGTTTCATAAATTCTTATTACAGTAGGATGAAAAGTTTAGGCTAAGAAATGACTCCTGGAATCACCTTAGACCTGTTTATCCTTCACTGTTTTATTTTTTCTTCTGCTAAGGCATTTTAGAGTCTTTAATCATTCTCTTGAACCCTTATGCTTGTTTATTTCTCAAATAGTTTAAATAGTTGGTTCCAGCATGATTTATGGTTTTCCCTGCTTGTCTGCTGCCACTTGAAAGCTGTTTTTGAAGTCTCCCTTTGAAGTAAGATTGTTTACAGTTAGCCAAGGAGGTCTGTTTTGATCATACCCTTTGTCCCTGCTTGAACAATTGTTTTAAAGGTCTTTATAGTTGTGACCATAGATGTGTTAGGTGTTCCCTCTTCTATGACTGCAATTATCAGTGAATCTTTTATGTTTTCTAAGTCCTTTGAAATAAAATATTTTAGGAAATAGGATGTGCTCTCGAATCTTAGATTTCATTTTGAAAGTTGTCTTGAAATCATTGTTTGCTTAAAGTGTGGTTTGTAGAATTCATGGTTAGCCCTGTCTATCAAATACCTCTTTATTGTTCAAGTTATGTTTTTAATTTCCCTTTGTTGAGAATTCAACTTCTCTTTTCAAAATCATTAATGTCCATCTCATTCACAAAAACTAAAGGATGCTGTGGCCAAGTTAGATTTGCCCTTTTATATCCCATATCCATTGATGAGCTTGTTATTTACTTCTTCTTGACTCCATTGCCCAATGAATCTGAAACTTCTTCTTTCAATCTATACTACTTAGACTTTTCATGTTATGCTGTATCAATTCAACCAACCAAACAAACCAAACAAACACTTGCACTTAATAACTAGTCTAAAATCAATACTTAAAGGAAAACAAGATATACCTTTGCAAAACATTTGAGAGATCCCTCTCTGAGAACAGGAGGACTAGATTCTGGAACTCTAAAGATTGGTTCTGATGCTGCCTTGTCTTTTGGTAAGCCAATCTATCAAAACACAGGACCCCAACATAATGGCGATCACGGTGGGACTCTGAGTAAAATCCTTAAAACAAAACACTCACTGTTTAGTGTAGTATAAGTAGCTCTCTTCAAGCACTACCAAAGCAAATGGTGATCATGATAGGACTTATTTGAATCAGTGACAAACTAAGTAACCCTTAGGATTCTCATAGAGCCTTATTAAACCTTGAAGGAATCAGCTAGCTAAGCCATAAGAGTAAACTCTCTTTGTCTCATCACCGTAGCTAAGTGTTGAAACAGATTTAAGAAACTCTCATAACCCATAGGACTGAAAAAACTCAGAAAACCCAAAAATATTTCAGATTGGTATTCAAATCAATAAATGGTGGTGGACCATAAAACAATTTACCTCCAAAAAGAGCTAAAAATTTCCACCTGGTGACTTCACGGCCTCCAATAGGTCTACTATCCCTTCAGTCTTTGTAGACTCCTTTGGGAGTGCATTGAGCAAACCCAATTATACTGTTGGTGGACAAAAAAATTTAAATCATCCACCTGGAAACTCCACAACTCTCAGAAGACCAAATGAATCCACTGGTAGAAGACTCTGAACTGGTTGAATAGACACAGTAACCTCTTTCCTGATTTACAAACATGATTCCAAGGATACAATGAAGATATGCCCCAATGAGTAGAGATCATATCCCTGGGTTTCCACATAAGATGCCCTAGGTGAATTGGGATGACAACCTGCCTGTTTTTCAAGGTGAAAAGTTTTATGACCCTTTATTACATCTCATCAAATTTCATATACATGTATGGAGGTTGAAAGTGGAATGGCATGAAGACTGCCTTATGAAAATGTTTATGTTAACATTAAAGGAGAAGCTAGGTATTGGTATGAATGGTTGAAATCTGGTAATTTGTTTTCTTTAAAGGACCTTGAATATGTGTTTTATGAGAACTATAAAGGAAACACTACATCATTATCATGGGGTGGAATACATTATGATCCATTACAAAACATCACCCAACACATTATAGAAAATGATGAGGATTTGGAAGAAATACATCCTGAAGATCTTTTAACAGCCATTCATGAGTTTAATATCCTATTGAAAAATTATAAGAATATAGATGAATCAGTTGAGGAAGAAATCATCCAAGAAATAAAGGACATTCCTCAAGATATCCCTAAAAACCCAAAGAATGATTCATCATCCCTTATAACTGAGGCTCAAGAAGACATCCAGCCTCAAAATCAGTCTTCACAAGAGACAGAGAACTGCTGTACTCCTGTTCAAAGGAACATAGAAACATCTTCCCCTTTGACAGAAAAAGAGATAGATCAGACTATTAATAAACAACCAATCTCTGAAACTTTTTGCAAAACAAATACTCTTGCCCATTCACATAGAGAAATTTGTTGTACAGATTTAGAAAGTTCTTTTGTAGATCAGAATAAAGGACCTGCTGATAACCCAGTATGTTTGATTGGTAGTATTAATTATATTTATGATTTTTATAACTTTGATCTATCTAGTGATGATGCTCCCCAAACAGAAGTTAATCTTGCAGGACCATCATTAGCAGATTTATGGGATGAGGATCAGTTCCTTCGAAGAAGTAATGAGCCAATGCAGACTATTTATGATACTGATGAAGAAAGTTATGAAAGCTTGGAAGTAAGTAAATATTCGTTGGATCTTTGCTCTACTTCATCTCAGACCATCAGTAACAGTTTCCATGTGATTGGGAGTTAGCAGCCTTTCAGCTCAAAGGTTGAGGAGGAAAGCAATGAAGAAATTTTTGAGCAGGTTGAAACCAAGGAGCCTTCTCTTAAAAAAGAGGAAGAAATTGAACATACCCCTGCTCAAGAATATAATAACCTCTTCACAGAGCTCAACCCATTAGATCAGAATATCTCGGGACTTCAAGAGAACAACACTGCCAAATATGACGAGTCCTCCAGTTCAGATAATAATGAAGATGCGGAAGTTTTTCTTTCTCAAGAGAATCTTTGTCTTGATCTAGTGGAGAAGCAAGAAATAATCCTGGTTGAAACACATCTTCCAGATACTCCTAACCAGGCATTATTACAAGATCCCTATGTTGATTTCATGAAGACCTATGAATAAGGGGTAAAGGTTACAAACAACAGTATATCACCAAGTACAACAAAATCTTTTAGAACTACTGCTGAGAAACAAAGCAAATGGGAATGCCCCCGTTGGTCCTACATGCTCAAAGAGATGAGAAAAGACCAGTCATGGAACCATCTGATTGATTGGATGTATTGGAAAAGAGAGTTTGTAAGTTAAAAATGTAAATATTCCAAGTTATATTAGGTTAGATAGGAATTTCAATAAAGCTCAGCTTTGAGCATTTAGTTAGTTGTTGATTTCTGCTTTCAAATTTATAAAAAGAGAAAACTACAAAAACAATAGAAAAGAAAAGAGGGTAGAATGAAAACAAGAAAGGTATAGCCCCATACCAAAAAAGAGAAATAAAATCTGAAAGTGTGCAAGTTCAAATGACACTACCACAAGAAACACTTTCTATTCAATCATACAGTCCAATCATGATTGGATAAGTTTCAATTTACTGCTGGTAGGTTAGTGAATTAGATCAGCCAAACAACACAATATTGGCTTATCAATAAGGTAGATTAGGATAGAAAAATGAGGGTTCAAACAAGCTCAAATCTTGAACCTATGAGATTGATATAGAATTGGTTCTAAAAAGCTCAAAACTTGAACCAAAGAGAGAGAAAACAACTCAGACAAGGTCAAAACCAGAGCTGAAGAATAAATGAAGGATGTTTTTGAATTTTCAGATCTTCAACCTTCACTGTTTTGTTTTAAATTTTATGTAAATTTTAGTTTATGTGCAGTTTGTTTTTATGCCATAGATCACAGCAAGTCAGACTGCTTAATCCTGGCTTGGCTGCTTTTTAAATTTCTGTTTTAGAAAATAGAGAATAAAGATCTGTCAGACAACCTAATCCTGACAGATGGTAGTTAAATAGAGGAATTTATGAATTCAACTGCTTAATCTGAATTCATGGAGAAATAAGAGTAGACTCAGACTAGTTTTATGTTTTCAATAAAAGAATAAAATGATTGATGAAAAGGTTTGCAAGTCCAATTGCGCCTTCTGAAGAAAAAATGTTAGGAAGTAGGTTGTGTAGGTAGATGTTTGGGAAATACTTTCCTGCTGATATATCAAGTTCTAAGTCATTTTTGTTAGTAGCTGATGAAAAGATTATCAAAGTGCAAGGCACTGATCAAATTCCAGAGAAATTGTCTGAAGTTCTTGACACCTTCAAGAAGATGCCATCCCCATGTGGAGCCACTGTTAGCCACCTATAAAAATTTGCCATATCAAATGGTGGCTAAATATTTTTTAGCCTTCAAGAAACAATTCATGTCCAAATTGTGAGTTCTTGAAGTCTTATGATGATCTTTACCCTTTGAGTTAATCTTCACTGCTGTTCCACTATTATTCCTAAAGAACCTGGTATCCACCAAGATAAAATTGCTTATAAAACTCCATTTCTCACCATTCACCTTTCCATTTAATTCCCACAAACTCTCCATTTTCATCCTTGTTTCCCTTACAAAATCCCTCAAAAACACCTTCATTTGATTCCTAAATCATCCTAACCCTTTTAAAACCTTATATTTTCTCTTATTTTGGTTTAAAAAACCCCTCCTTTCATCTATCGGAACCCCCATTTAAACTGAAAACTCTGTTTTTGGCCTTAGAAACAATATTTTTACATTACAAAGGCATTAAGCCCCCGAGAGCTTATTTTCTTTAGCCCCTTTCCTCCATACGTCCCGAAGCCCCGCAATCGGGCGCTAAAGGCCTAAAACCCTTTCCGAAACCCCAACTTTCCTTTGTTTTTTCATTTCCCCGATGGTTTGATTTAAATGAATATAGACCGTTAATCTGCACAGATCAACGACCATCGGGATTTCTATCATCCGCCCATCCATTTATCCTCCGCATCCCTGTTTAATTATTCACCACCCGATTTAATAGATCCAACGGCCAGGATCTATCCCAACCGTGCAAACTCACCCGATGATCGTCTGCTCCGTGACATTATATCCCACGTCACCGTGGACCCTGCTTACCTTTTAACCCCGCAGCTTTCAACCCCGTCGCGTGCGATCCGCACCGTTGGATCTGGACCCTTCGATCCGACGGTGGACATTACATATCGCAAATTTTTTGTGCCAGAGCCTTAATGCCCAAATTTTTTGCGAAATGGGCGGTATTGGGAGGGACACGCGTCAGATGCTGTATGGAATTGCATTTTTTTTGGCAATACCGCCTCCCCTCATTTTATTTTTCAAAAACCGCTGCCGGTTTTCTGCCATATCGCTGCCCTCCTCAAAGTCATTTTCGCTTTTAATCTCAGCCGTTGATCTCTGAGATCGAACGGCTTGTGTTGTATCGCAACCTCATTCGTCTACCATTCATCTATCCTCCCAAGCGACTTCATCGGAAGATCTCCACCGTTGATTGACCTAATCCAACGGCTCCTGTTTGTTGTCGTGCCCAAACCTCCATTTGCACTTGGTTAGCTGTTTTTCCAGGATTTCTCTCTCCGCCACTGCATTTCATCTATCCTCAAGCATTTCCTCCACCTCCATTAAACCTCTAAAGCAGTTCTTACCACATCTGCAGGGTTTCTTAACGATTTGTTGTGTTTTTTGTAGGATTTAATGGTGGTCGCTCTGTGTATTTCCACAGTCACAGTCAGGTGACATTTTCGGCCCAGAATGACGATTCTGTGGCTTGAAATCAACGAAGAAAAGGAGCTGCGGGTTCTCAAATCCAAGTTTAAATCAATTGGATCATGATTCGGGTTTAACAGAGACCCTCCAATAGCAGAAAGCCACCTGTATAAACAAAACAAATAAAGTGTATCAGCAATGAAGAATCAAGAAATTAAGGTTAGAGGGTGATTAAAGCCAAATTATGAAGATCAGAGTTTTAACCCTCAGGTTTAAAGAAACAAAGATAATATCAGAGAATGAAGACCCGAAGCGAAGATCAAGGATGATTAAACCTAAAACACAACTCAAGAATAGATTAAAGTGTTTTTTAAGGTTAAATAGAGAAAAATATCAGTAAAGAGGCCTCCACTGCAACATCAGAGGCCAAAATATCCTCTTCGGCTACCAAAGTGCCACCTACAACCTCAATAAATCAAAAGAAGGCATAGTTATTGCCCAGTCAGTGATATTTTGTTTAAAGACAACGAGAGTTATTGCCATCCTGCCTAAAGAGTTTTAAAGTCAACAAAATTTGCCAAGTAGCTAAAATACTTAATGAAAACCAATTAATACAAAAAAAATATCAGAAATATTCTCTATTGAACCCCTCAAAGGCAGAGAAGCATTAAATTGTATTAATTGAACCTAGAGACCTTTTCTTTCATTCCACCTCCTCATTTTTTCTATAAATACTTCTGAAGAAGATGAGAAGTTGTTGGTTGGTTGGTTGGTCACTAGTTGTAAACACTGAAATTCTCTGAAATAATACATAGTCAGTTTGAAGTTGAAGAAGAAATTGAAGTCTTGGAAGCTGGATTATGTTGTGACATGCTTGTTCTTGAGAAGGTTCTATCATTGGATCCTTGAGCTTGGCTATTGTTGATGTATTTTGAACTGTCTGCTGTTTTTCCTGTTTTCATTATGTTTCATAGATTCTTACTATAGTAGGATGAAAATCTTAGGCTAAGAAATGACTCCTGGAAGCACCTTAGACCTGTTTATCCTTCACTGTTTTATGTTTTCTTATGCTAAGGCATTTTAGAGTCTTTAATCATTCTCTTGAACCCTTATGCTTGTTTATTTCTCAAATAGTTCAAATAATTGGTTCCAACATGATTTATGGTTTTCCCTGCTTGTCTGCTGCCACTTGAAAGCTGTTTTTGAAGTATCCCTTTGAAGTACCATTGTTTATAGTTAGCCAAGGAGGTTTGTTTTGATCATACCCTTTGTCCCTGCTTGAACAATTGTTTTAAAGGTATTTATAGTTGTGACCATAGATGTGTTAGGTGTTCCCTCTTCTATGACTGCAATTATCAGTGAATCTTTTATGTTTTCTAAGTCCTTTGAAATAAAATCTTTGAGGAAATAGGATGTGCTCCTGAATCTTAGATTTCATTTTGAAAGTTGTGTTGAAATTATTGTTTGCTTAAAGTGTGGTTTGTAGAATTCATGGTTAGCCCTGTCTATAAAATACATCTTTATTGTTCAAGTTATGTTTTTAAGTTCCCTTTGTTGAGAATTCAACTTCTCTTTTCAAAATCATTAATGTCCATCTCATTCACAAAAACTAAAGGATGTTGTGGCCAAGTTAGATTTGCCCTTTTATATCCCATATCCATTGATGAGCTTGTTATTTACTTCTTCTTGACTCCATTGCCCAATGAATCTGAAAATTCTTCTTTCAATCTATACTACTTAGACCTTTCATGTTCTGCTGTATCAATTCAACCAAACAAACAAACCAAACAAACACTTGCACTTAATAACTAGTCTAAAATCGATACTTAAAAGCAAACAAGATATATCTTTGCAAAACATTTGAGAGATCCCTCTCTGAGAACAAGAGTACTAGATCCTGGAACTCTAAAGATTGGTTCTGATGTTGCCTTGGCTTTTGGTAAGCCAATCTATCAAAACAAAGGACCAAAACAATACTTATTGCTCATATAACAAAGTATTTGCATTCTCTTTCCATTTATATACAGTGCATTGCTCCACAATTGGGCAAGACTCCTTCTGGACATCATGGTCTTTTTAAGACCAACATCAGTGATGGAGATGGCCATTTCTTGCATGGATTTGGGCATGTATTGTTCTATTTTTGGCATACTCAGCTGACACCCAATGCCATTTACTACTCCCAAGTAGATGATCAAACAGACACAACAAGAAAGTGGTTGGGAAGCTACTTTCCACATTATATTCAGGGGCAACAAGTAGCCAAACTGCACTGGTTCCACTGGGGGAACTATTGTCACTATCCATCATTTAATATGACACTCAATATATTTCTCAGTTGGATTCCATATTGTGATGATGTTCTATTCACTATATGTGGAATGGCATGAGCAAGCAAGGTTCCTATATCCGAAGAATGGATCCTTGAGAGTTTGAATGCCTTTTGGCCTCTTGAGGACAACATTATTGCAGCCCAAGATCAGCATCAACTCTATATAGATCATAGATGGAGTGAGAGACAACGTGGGATGGAAAATTTGGTCTATCATGTTCAACCATATAGCCCATCTACATTGCAGTAGCAAGATATGGAGGAGTTTTTCTATGAGCTACCCAGGGTGATCCATATTGTTTGGATGATATCATGGGGATTGGAGCTTCTCATGGGGGATAAGGTCCCAATTTTTTTTTAGATTCCATGCCTCAAGAAGGCATCTAAACAACATGTAGTTGCCTCCATGGATATCCCACTTCTTCATGATGAGAGCCATTTGGTTTTATCACCAAAGGCTAAATTGCACACTTGGGAGGAGCAACTAGGGGACATATTGATTGGAGAGAATATGGTTCAGTGGAAGAGTTTATCTGATGAGGATGCTACAGGAGAAAGAGAGGAGATTTTTCAATATCCATCCTTTCAGTTGCTTGAGGACAAGAAAAATTTGGGAGGGGAGGAATGTAATATTCCTAATTAGCTTTCAGCTAGTTGGAATATTATTTTTTGCTTTAGATTATAAGATAGGCGAATAAGTGGGTAGGGAGACCCATAAATCTCTTTAGTAGGAATAAAACCACTTCTCATGTGAATGTGGATCATTGTATCAGCTGGATAAAGCACCTTTAGGTGTGAACAAGGGCTAAGGCATGTGGGCAGGGTCAAAGTTGACCAAATCAACAACGCTATCATGGAGAGAGTGGAGACTTAATGGAGGACAACACAGTCATAGAGGAGGAGTGTATGCATGAGAGTAGCTTCTTTAATGAGTGGGACCCAGGGTGAGGAAGCTCACCAAGCATATAAGGAAGAGGATGGAAACCATGGAAGGATTCAGAATATTGATATTATATTGGTCTTTTATGACTTTTTACACGCTTTAGCTGTTTAGCTAAGTCTGTTGTGCTGTTTAGCACAAGGGTGTTTCTGAGAAGAAATCCCACCCTCATCCTCAGGGTACTTCGAGTGCCTACTCATGAGATGTTCATTGAGCATAATTTCCACTATCCGACATCAGGCCAAGCTTCAACCATCATTCACAACGCAACCTCCTTAAGGATTTGTGTTGTTTTATAGGGCAACAACAGTGGAGGGTTGATAGACCCAATTTCTGAGCTTGTTTTACAGTGAGGGGAGCAACCCTTCATCCGGGAGTCTAGTAAGGAAGTCTTTAGAGCTTTATTACACCATCCAGTATCAGGCCAAGCAACAACATTCCCCTACAACGCAGTCTCTCCCAGAAACTGCATTATTTTGCAGTGCATTTGCAGTGCAAGGTCAAGTACCCAAGCAACCCTTAATCTGAAATGCTTGTGAGGAGGGATATCAGCCACTGTCATATCAGATCAGCCACTTCCCACCAATTTTCCAGTTGTAGAGTGTTATTCAGCCCCAGGGCCACATTTTTCATATTCTGCATTTTGAGTATTTCTGGAAACCCTTTTTGTGTTGTCTTGGAATAGTGCTAGAAAGCCTAGATCTCTGATCCCGACATTTTTAAGCATCCCATCAACATATCCATGTGTTTACATTTACAACAACAATAAACCCCACCAGAAATTGCGTTGTCTTAGCCTTCGACATTCTCGTATAGCAGCTATTCTTCATATTTTATGTACTGGGTCTCTAGAGGCTTGTTTTTCTTAACTTGAGTGTCTTTTTCCTCAAGATCTTGTATACATTTGCTGCTATAATGTTTAATAGAATGGCTATATGATCTACTCTCATTTTTATGTATTGATGTATCACTACATTTTCCAGTTTATGTTCTATATTCCTGTCTTTTCCATTTTGGGATATTACACTCTTACTCTTCACGTGCTCTCACACTTCTCTTGCGCACACTCAACTCTAACTCTCCTTCACAATGAATATGTTACTTTAAAATCTCACTTGATCTTACGTAAATAGATCAGATAGGAGAGGAGTTAGAAAATGAATTCATTCCTTGAGCCAACAATAAGAGAATTGAATTCCATGAGGGAGGAGTTACTTGAGGAGAAGTGTAACTCATCCCAAGAATAGAGAGAGAGGTACACTTGTCTTGAGGAGTTACAATTAGAATTAGGGTGAGAGAGAGTTACACTTATACATGAGAGAATATTTGGTCAGAGTTACAAATAGAATTGAATGAGGGAGTTACAAGTTCATTTAATGAGGAGTTACACTTTTTTCATACATTGAATTAGTGAGGGAGAGTTACATTTTCTTAAGTGTGGAATTAATATTTAATTTCAAGAGAGAGGTTCAATTTTCCAAGATATTCTAAATTTAATTTACTTATTTCATGAGAGAATTCATTTTTATTAATGCATTACAGGTGAATGACTTTATAGTATTTTATAAATAATAGTATAATAATAATAATAATACTAGTAAGGATAAAAATATTAATTCTTGACTTGTATAATCATGATTGTTTTGATTTTAAAGTGGATTCCATATATCGAGATCATCCTTGATCATTTAGACATGATTTTGTATCCTTGGAAAGTCACTTCCAAATTGAGATGTGACTTATTGTTTTTGGAAAGTCATATTAGAGTTGTAATAAATTTTATTTTGTTTTAGGTGGTTAAAACAAAACTGAAAGATATGATTTCTTCTAAGAGAAATTCATCCACGCGCTATCAAATTTTAACAATTTAATGATCTTTGCATCTATGTGAACCACTTCGCTCTATGTCTAAAAATTATTTATTGTTTATGTGCGTGTGTATCCATTAGATTAGTACTATTACTTATCTTTTAGAGGCTCACTTTTTCTCCCTTGCAGTGAAAGAACCTTGATACATCTACAATTTAACATTTAACAAGGCACATTGTCTTGCTCATTCAAAAGCACATGCATGCTTCTCTCTCTTGCTAACTGCTTAAGCCAATGCAAATATTTAAGTAAACGACAACCGAGACATATTTTTGGATGGGACTCCTACACCAAACGGTGTGAGGTATAATTGGGACCTCATATCAGGGAGATCCCTGGTATGTTGGCAGTTTCCAACACCGTCAACATTCTGGTGCTGGAATGAGGGCAGTGAGTTTTTTATGGTTGATAAATCTAGACATCCCAATCATTCATGTTCTAGATGAGGCAGTAATATTCCGAGAAACATCCCAACTCATATTCCCAAAGTAGGAGGGTCTTATCAACTTTGTTTGGAGTTGGCTTACGAGGTTACCTACGAACAACTCTGGGCACTTCGCCCTATTACCTATTGGTTTGAAAAAGCTATTGGTTTACTCCCTGTTTCTCATAATCTTCCCCATCATGCTAAGAAGAAAGAAACAACTTGTACTAGTGTGTTTGCCACATCGGTGGAAGATTTGGTTTTTTCCACTCTTGAGGAATTAACAGTCTTCAAAAGAAAAAGTTCATTAGGTGCCGCTTCCACCCATTCACGAAGAGTATGAGGAACGTAATTTTCTTTTTGATAGAGAGAAACCAACAATTGAGTTAGAATTTAATGATGGTTTAAACGGTGATGGAGAAGGCTCATCATATTCGAAAAGGGAGGAGGAACAAAGAGACAAAGACATGGCCAATCAAGAATTGGATTGGATGCCCTAAGGGCCACTCGCTCTTCCGGACAACCTTCATCGAATGCCTAGACATCCATAAAAGTTGCTACCTAAGTTTGATCCAGACAAGAAGAATAAGGCAAAAGATCATATCGATTATTTCTACATGCATCTACGAATGTTAGAGGTACGATACGATGATGTTTCTTGTAGGATTTTCCCTTTTACTTTAGAAGGTAGAGCAACAACATGGTACCACAGTCTGCTTGTTAATTCAGTCCATGGGTGGAGGGAGTTTAAGAAATTATTTTTGGAGAAATTCACTGATGACAAGACTCTCACCATGTTATTAAAAGAGCTCAAAAACATTAAGATGAGGGAAAATGATAAAGTTAAGGATTTCAATTAAAGGTTTAACCGTATATTGAACAATTTTACCTTAGATATGCAACCTCATGATTCAATTATTATTGATTACTATACAACTTCCTTGCCCACAAAAATTTCCTCTTTTGTTAAATGAGATGCAAAGGAGACATTGGCGCTAAAATTTGCAGAAGAAATCATCATGGAGAGATAATTGCATGACTTTGGATTTATTATATATGATGATGAATTTAAAGACTCCAAGGAGACTGGCAAGAGGTCTCAGTATTCTTTAAGTAAGGCTAAAGAAAAGGATTTTGTGGATATTGACAACTTGACCATATCTTTAAAGGCACTCACTATTGAAGTTTCAGAATGAAAGAGAAGGTAAAGCGTGGCTTCTACCAATTGCAAGCCCACCAAGTCTTTCTCATTCAAAAGGAATAACAACAACAAAAACCAACCAACTAAATCTACACAAAGTTCAAATTTTGTGTTGAATATTGAAAGTATAAGCATGGATAACTATTGTTCCTTCCATCAGGAATTACATTCAGAGAAAAAATTCCCATAATGGAACCACACCATGAATGCTTTGGTCACACATATTGTAGATAATTTACTAGCAGATGAGCAGTCCGAGCAGACAAAAGAAACAAATGAACCTGCAGAGGCTGGAGAAAGTACAAGTATTGGACATGCAGTTAATGCTTTTGATATTATTCTCAATATTGACAAGAAGAGTGCTAAAGCACCACCACAAAGCGAAGACCCTCCCTAGAACAAAATGGTCAATATAGTTTGAGGAGAAAATGGCCCATTTCTGAACAGGAGGCAATGAGACAAAACCTGAAGGAGAAATTGTTAAGAAGGATCTCACCACCGACCAATCCTACTCAGAATGAAAAAAACAAGTCTGGAAATGTTATTGTTTCTAAGAACACTTCCACAAACAACAAAAAAAAGTCTATCACTTCGGAAGTGTCAAGTAAAGATACTCCTCCAGACACTTTAGCACTGCATGCTAAAAGTGAAACGATTGATTATAAAATCATTGGATATTTGAAGAGAGCTCGCGAAGATAGCAAGCCAACATGAACCGCTTGTCCAAGCCTTTTCACAACCTTCATCAGGTGAAAAACCTTCTACTTGTCAAAAGGTGTCTGATAAGTCTTTTGGAGCCCTCAAATATGTAGTTAATGTTGTAACTTTAGATGCTAATTATATCTGAACCCCATTTTTTCTATCTTTCTAAATTTTTAATTATAATGTCCATAATTATTTATTCAATTTCGGTGCATTTGTGAATGTAATTACATTATATGTTGCTAAGAAAGTTAATGCTAAATGGGATAAAACCAATGCAAAAATCATTTAGCTGGAAAAATATCTTGTCCAATATATTGGTAAACTCAAGAATGCTATTATCCAATTATCATATGATCACCAGGTACACCAATGTATCAACAATGTGGACATCCTTGAAGCCTATGTCATACTCTTGAGTAAAGACTGGTCTAGTAAATTACAAGGGTATTTTGCTACAAATTGGTCACATTTATGGCTTCCATATAGGGGTAGGAACAACCAGATTCAAGTAGAGAGTGAACCATACATGAAATATATTGTGATACCACTTGAGGGTCATAATGAGACTATTTCCTTTTTCGATTTAATCTTTGGAAATTGTTTTTTGGAAACTAATCGTAGGTGTTATCAGGCACAACCATCATCCGTCCCACTTGATACATAGTTGGAGCTCCTTCCTTGCACTCAAACTGGTGCTAATGAATCCTATAATAAAGATGTACATAATAGTAATAATAGTATAGGAACAAGTTTAGTAGTTAATAATAGTTGGAATTTATACTTTGATGGTTCAAGAATACAAGATGGCTCTAGTGCTGGTTGTGTACTCATAGACCCATGCAATAAGAAGTACATCCTATATTTACTGTTTGGAGTTCGAATGTACAAAAATACTTCTGAATATGAAGCACTCATGCTTGGACTAAAGAAAGTCGTCGATTTGAAGGTAGCGCGACTCAAGGTAATTGGTGACTCAAAAGTAGTCGCTCATCAAGTATGAGATACTATCAACCATGTTTCACCAAATATTAAAAACTACCAACAAGAGGTATGGCAAACGATTAATTATTTCAAAGCTTTTAATATCATTTATGTTCTTAGGCTTAGAAATGATGCAACATATGCGTTAGCTAATGCAACTGCTAGAATGTTGTTGTTGAAAATTTGTTTTTTGTTTTGTTTTTATTTATTTATATATATAAATTATATATAAAACATCAGTGCTTGATAACGTAAATAATTTTTGTGTTTTCAAGGACAATCAACAGATACTACATTTTATGGCTAATGCGAACGTGTTTAAATATGCTTCCATTGAGGAGGATGAACACGAAAAGACTTTACATGAGGAATCTAATGCAATGAAAGGAAATACTATGCCTAAAAGTGTAGTGTCCCTGGAAAAATTATATGACCTGCAAAACCGATTTAGAGGACCAATCAATATTATGACTCAAAGCTCAAAGTTGTCATCTGAATAAGCCAACTTGGGAACTCAAGAAGATCCTAAATATGTAAACCTAGGTAGATGTTTTTCTCAACAAGAACGACAAAAATTCATACACCTGTTCAAACAGTACCGTGTTGTGTTTGCATGGATCTACGATGATGTGAAGACATATGATACTCATATCATCCAGCATGTCATTCCCATTAAATAAGGGGTGAAGCCTTTTCAACAAAATCTAAGGAAAGTTCATCCAACCCTAAAACCCCTGATTCAAAATGACTTGAGAAAGCTGTTGGATGCTAAAATAAATTTCAAGGTTAGAAATTCTACTTGGGTTTCGAATTTGGTCCCAGTAAAAAAGAATTACGGTGAGATAAGGTTATGTGTAGAATTTCACAACATTAACTGGGCATCAGATAAAGATAATTACCCGATGCCATCCATGGAACAAAGCCTCCAAACAAATTGATTCTGAGATTTTCTCGCCACTAGATGGTTTTTCTAGTTACAATCAACTACTAGTGGTAGAACTAAATCATCTAAAAACTACCTTCAATACCAAGTGGGGAACATTTGCCTTTAAGTGTATGCCATTCGAGCTTATCAATTCTAGTGATACATTTTAAAGAGAGATGGACATCCCTTTCCGTGGCATGATTGTCCAAAGTGTAACTTATTTAGATGATGTAACTGTGTTATAAAAAATAAGATCAGGTCATGTACATCATCTAAGACAAATATTTGAGTGGTGTCATAAATATGAGATTTTTCTCAATTCCAAGAAAAACATATTTGGTGTGTCAGAAGGCACTCTCTTAGGACACACCATTGCAAAAATTTGGTGATCAAGTACAAGAAGGGTAACACAAACAAGTTGGTCAACATGCTTTCAAGACCACCCACATCAAAGATCACAACTTTGGGAATTATTATGCACATGGAGCCTTTCACCCATGATGCATACAAAGAGACATATTTAGAGGATGAGGAATTCAAGGAGGTGTTTTAGTAGTTGTGGATTCAGAGTCACGTGCACAATGGTGACATCACTGTTAACTACCATATCGAGGATGCGTTACTCTACAGGTTGGATAAGCTATGTGTTCCTAAATGTGAATGATTTAGCTGATCAAATCTCCAGGATGGATAAGCTATGTGTTCCTAAAGGTGAGCGATTTCAACTGATTAGAGAGGCTCACACCTCCATGGTTGCGGGGAACTTTGGTGTACGGAAGACCATGAAAAACTTGCAAAGTTATGTGTATTTTCCCAAGATGCAAGAGCAGGTAGCTAGGTTCAAAGAGATTGCATGATTTTTTATATGAACAAGCTTAGCAACAGGAAACAAGGCCTATATAATTCCTTAGCGACACCCACTCGTCCTTGGGAAAGCATTTCCATGGACTTTGTGGGATTTTTACCAACAAACAGGAAGGGACCTGGCTACCTGTTTATGGTAGTTGACAGGTTCAACAAGATGTGTGTTCTGATTGTGGAAATTACACCAATGGATTCAATCCGATCATGTAATATACTAAAACAAGATATTGAATCCTTATACAATATTTGTGGAAAATAAACATGATCGCACAATCACACCAAGTAAGAGAAAGAAGAAAATCAATCACACAACACAGATATTTTTCCTGGGAAAAGCTTGCTGCTCAAAACCAATCTATCTTTATTGTATAAGCAACCAAGGAATCATGAAACAATACAATGTACTCTTCTCATAAGAGTCTGCTGCACTCTACCAACTATATCACACTGATTCAGACAAAATCGACCAACACTTAGCAAATTTCCTACCTCTTCTTAGCATGCCTTGCTTGTGCAATTCTAAGAACAATTGATCCCTATTAATTATGAAATTCAACCTTCCAAAACTGCGCAATACATCATGGGCAATCCTATGGTTGTCTAATTGCGCGCTGACAATTTACTAATAATACAACTAATAGATAACATCCCTTAACCTCTGTCTCAACTGGGTCTTCATCAGAACTGACATGCATGCAAATATTAATAGTAAATCATAAATCACATGACAGATCACTTCATGTGAATTAAATATGATTTAATTCACTTTACCTCTCATTAGTGCAACAATCAGTTACAACTAGTTAGAATGACTTTAACTCACTTAATTGAGTTAGATGATTTCTCATGCATTAAAATAATACACTAATTGCAACTTGGAATCTAAAACAAATAGAATCACTCTGCATGCCTCACCAACCACCCTCAACTCGAATTTCATGAGATAACCGAGTCTATCACACTCAATTAACTATTACAAGTGATTTGATAGTTAAGTCAGCACACAGATAGAGGGAGTGAAGATTCAAGGCTTCACGGATGCAAATTTGGCAGGAAGTTCATCAGACAAAAAGATCACATCAGGAGGGATCTTTAGCATAGGATCGACAACAGTTTCTTGGTACAGTAGGAAGCAACGATCTGTAGCACTCAGTTTAGCTGAGGCATAGTACATGGCAGTAATTCAAGCTACATGTAAGGCCATATGGATGAGAAAGATCTTGGTTTATCTGTTTGGTTCTCAGATGGATCCGACTGTGATACATTGTGATAAATAGAGTTGCATTAAAATCTCTGTTAATCCGATATTCCATGGTAGGTCAAGCACATAGAAATCTGGTACCACCATCTCAGAGATTGTGTTTAGAGGCGCATAATGTTACTTCAGTACATTCCCACGGAAGATCAGGATGCAGATTTTGATGAAGGTGCTCACTGGGAGAAAATTCGAATACCATAGAGGTAGGATCGGGGTGGCAGATAATCCCTTTCTTGTTGAGAGGGAGTGTTGAAGTCCAACAAGAAATTGCAGTACACACACTAGTGTGGGACCAATAGGTCCTAGCGATACATTATTGTGAAGGCCAAATTAATTAATTAATTTGGTGCAGTGTCTAATTTAATTTTCCCTTAATTAAATTGGACAATAAAATGTAATCTTATCTCATGATCACTTGTAACAGTTAAATGAGTGTGATAAACTTAGTTAGCTCATGTATTTCGAGTTGAGGGTGGTTGGTGAGGCATGCAGAGTAATTCTATTAGTTATGGAGTTCGAATTGCAGTTGGTGCATTAGTTTAATGCATGTGTAATCAGTTAACACAGTTAGGTGAGTTAGAGTCAATTGAACTAGTTGTAACTGTTTGTTGCACTAGTGAGAGATCAAGTGGATCAAATATTATTTAACTCACAATCGGTGATCTTCCATGCAACTGATGATTTACTATTAATAGCTGCATGCATATCAGTTCTAGTGGAGACCTAGTTGAGACAAAGTTTAAATGGAGGTTAACTATCAGTTGTGTGATTAGTAAATTGCCTGCATGCAACCAAACATCCATTGGAGTGCCCATGATCCTTGCGCAATTTTGGAAGGCTGAAATTCATAAAGAACAAGAATTGCATTAATTAGGAATTGCGCAAGAAAGGCAGGTTGTTTAGAGGTTGAGAATTGGCTAAGTGTTGGTCAGTTTTGTCCAGGACAGTGTGAGACAGTTGTGACAGTGTAGTAAACTCTTATGAGAAGAGTGCATTATAATTGTTTCATGATTCCATGGTTAATATACAATAGAAGATAGAGGGGTTTTGAGCAGCAATCTTTCCGCAGGAAATTATCTTTTTGTGGTTTTATTTGATCCTTTCTTTGCTTCATGTGATTGGCGATTGTGTTTAATTTCTGCAATTGATTTGTAGAAGGATTTAGTATCTATCTTTAGTACATTATTAGATAAGATTGAATCCATTGATATACATATGTTTTTATAATTTCTACATCAACCTTTTATGTTGTAGAAGGCTAGGAGTAGCAACACTTCCATATTTATAATTGTGAGTGGTATACTTCCTTGTTTCCATAATTTTGTTTTAAATTTTATTGCCACCTTGAATGCCTTCTCCAATGAATAAAGTTCCCAAGGAAAACCTCATTTTGGATGTTATCCTTTAAAGTCCCTATGAAGACATCAATCTTATGCTCCTCTAGAATATTAGTTACCCTAATATTCAATTTTTGGAATTCCTTAATGTGCTCCGCCATTGAACCCTTTTGTTTGATATTTATCAATTGGATAAAGAAGGTGTTTCTCTTTGTATCCTCATTTCCTCCAAAAATCCATCTATACCATACAAATTGCTTGTGTTATAAATATAAAAATCCAACGTGTACCTTTTGTGTATGTTACACATCATGTAGATCAAAATATTGATCCATCTATAGTATCCATGTTACAGGATCCTTGCCATCAAACTTCCTCATATCGATTTTTGGAATGTGGTGGGTCTTAAACCCAACATTAGAGTCTCTAAAATCATCATTTGTATTCTTTTTTCTTCATCATGATCATTTGTATTATTTTTTCTTCATCATGATTTTCATGGATTACCTTATCGCCATTGAGAATCATTTCTTCTAGCAACTTTTCAAAACCTTCCTTCAACCCTTCTATATTGACATTCATCATTGATTCCATGTATTCTTTTAAACCATCATTCAAAACTCTCATGTCCATTTTTATACCATCTATCTTAACATTCACCATGGCTTGCAATTCATTTTTTATTACTTTTCGCGATAGTGAAATTTGTTGCACTTGTCTCATAATTTTGATATATCATGCTGCATTTATTTCTCTTCTTCGTGTGTTGTAGTAGATATTTTTGGATGTTTACTAAGTGTATCCATTTTTGTTTTGAGGCATTATGAAATAAAAAAATGATATATATGCTTCACTATGCCCTTTGAATCACTTCAATTTTTTTTTTCAAACAAAAGTTATGCAATTAAAAAAAATGCACACATTTTTCTTGATTTTACGAGCTCGATCTTGAAACTATTGTAACTCTGTAATTTCGGATCTACAAGCTCTAAATTTTTTTCATATTTATCCATTTGAATCTTCTTTCCAACGACACAAGTTAGATCAATATTGGATTATTCAAGGTAAAGTTATGCCCAATCTCCCACAATAACCTGATTATGGTTTGGCTTAGTAGAGATAAATTGTATGGAATTCCACGTGTCACTGTTTCAACCTTTAGCCCTGAAAAATCACACAAAAGAAACTGTAGATTGTACAATTTCAGTCACTTTTTTACGAAATTCAAATCTTATGTTTGTAGAGAAATTTATGAGGATTTTTCCTAGGTCACATGTTTAAGACTGAATTCTGGAGCATGAAAAAACCCTAACTTCTTCGGACCATATCTCATAAAATGTAGTGAACCAATATCTGGAATTTCTACATGAAATACATCAAGATTTCTGCTCCATGAGGTTGAAATTTAATCTTATAAAGCTTCATAGATAAAAATTTATAGAAAAAATTACAAGATGACCTGTTTGAAGCAATGAAACCCTAGAATCCAAAGCTATGATACCAAATGCTATGCAACCATATCACAAAAGAGAAGAAAATATATATCAATGACTTGAAAGTTAGCCTTTTCGAGAGGGAAACCTCCTTTACATCACATAAATGAAAAATTATTGGATGATACAAATGAAAAGACCTCCTTGGTAGATATAGGAGTCTAAAGGGTCACAATATAATCATAGCCTACATAACAATAATAATGTAAGCGCACAACGATAACAATATCGGGCTTCTATGGAGCACAACACTAACAATAAGGGGGCTAAATTAATAATAAAAATAAGGAGGTTATACTAACAATAACAATAAGGGAGCTACACTAGTATTATAGGGGCCAAATAGCCAAAGATAAAGTGGACTAAGATGGAAGCTTCAAGTAAGAAATGTACATTTGTTGGTTATTGTGAAAATGCTAAAGCTTATATAATATAAATGCATATTCAAAGAAATATAGAGTTTAGCAGGGATGTAACATTTGATGAAGATGTAGCTCTTCGAAAAACCATAAACACTCCTCTTTCTAATGTTGAAAGATAGAATGATGTGTTGGATACACAAGAAGATCATGAGGCTAAGCCTGATATTGCTAATGAACCAATGGATCCCATGGACCCCTTGGATCCTCCCACTAGAAAGAGGCCACTATGGCTTCATGACACCTTTTATAATGTTGATAGACATGCTACCCCCAAAGGAAACTTCAAATAAAGCAAGAAACCATGTTGTTTCTAGGGATACATTGTAACAATGAGCAACATTATACAGGATAAACCATGAAATTTTGAAGAAGCAGTGAAATATCAAGTATGGAAATATGTTATGGTCGAAGAATATGAGTACACCATACATAATGATGTATGGGAATTAGTTCCAAGAACAAAGGGGAATTCTGTTGTGACTTCTAAGTGGTTTTACAAAATTAAACATGATGCAAATGGAAGTACTGAAAAATATAAATCTAGATGTGTGGCCATATATTTCTCTTAGAAAGAGGGAGTAGACTATGATGATATTTTTTCACCTATTTCCCAATATACTACCATCCAATATATTGTATATATTGCTACTATCTAGGGATGGACACTTCATTAAATAGATGTGACAACTTTTTTTCTACATGGCTTCCTCAAGGAAGAATTATTTGTGGAGAAACCACAAGGATTTGAAGAACATGATAGGAAAAATAAAGTGTGTAAACTAAAGAAAGCTCTCTATGGACTGAAGTAAGATCCAAGAGATTGGTATGCCCACACTAATAGCTTCTTGATGAAGCTTGGTTTTACCATAACAAAAATCGATCCAAATATCTACTTCAAAATGGTCCAAGGTATGCCTTTGACTTGGTATTATATGTTGATGAATTATTCTTGGTAGATGTTGAACCTATTATCCTCCAATGTAAGAGGGAGTTAGCTTATGAGCTTGAAATGAATTATATTCATATAGTTCACTACTTTCTAGGATAATATGTATGTAAAATACCTGGTGATATTTTCCTTTCTCAAGGAAAATGTTATCAGGTTACTAGAAATAATTGGTATGACAGAATGTAACTCCATGAATACACCAATAGAAATGAATTTGAAGAAGTTATTTGGTGAAGTTGCAGGACCTTATTTGGAAAATCTTTCTGAGTATCGACAACTTATTGGGGCACTGATGTTTTTAGTGAAAAATCATTCAGACATATGTTTTTCAGTCCATACTCTAAGCCAATATATGATTGAGCCATCACATGCACACTGGATTGTTGCAAAGCATGTACTGAGTGTTGAGAAATCTAGGAGAAACAAGTTTAGGAGATTTATCTTGCTTGATAACTGTATGTGATGTGATTTTAATTCTTTATATTAACTTCTTATTTTATCTTGATTATTATTAGTGTTTTATTCATCAAACAACCACCAAATAATAAAGAACAATGAGACAAAGGACACAAGATATAGGCGATCTGCCAGAGCCAAAAATTCTCCAATATTGAGAGGAAAACCCATAGAATTATTATTCTTATAGAATATTTAATTGACCAATTCCAAGACCTAAACCATTGACCAAGAACTTCTCCAAGAATAATTCAAATTTCCTTAAGTCAAAGTTAATCCTTTATTGATTCAGTTGCAATTTCTTCTTTAACTTTAGCCTTCACTCCTGCAACACTAATATGAGATTCTTTACCACCTGCAATGGATTGTAATTTTCACACGTGTGGAAGACTTAATGTAATTTCAATATTTTTCCTCCTTCACTTGACTAGAGTTCATATTCTTATGATCTTGTCTCTAAATATAGTTCAATTCCTTGTCTTGATTTGAGTTCCTTAGGGTATGAAATTCATCATTTCTGCAATAGATGGATGCCCTAATCCTTCCTCGCACATGTGACAAATTCAAGCCCTAAAATAGATGCAAACCTTTGATTTCTTTTGTTAGAGATTATCTCTTCCTTCGTTGCACTTTTAATCACTTTCTTCTCACTTATATCGAGCTTGGTTGATGATGAATGAATGCATCCATAAATGAGGCTGAGTCCTCATATATACAGACTCTTCCTCCAAGATTTTAAGCCGACTTGAAGTTGTCTCTGGGTAGAATTGATTATTGAGAAGGTAGACTTGTTATTTTGCATTATGACTTCGTCTGTGGAGAGTTCTTTGAATTGACTTACATAGATCCTTTTACAATATGTAACATTCCCAAAAGGGTATTTTATACATGAAAATGACCTTAATGACTTGTAGACTCAATTAACAAGCCCTAAGAGCTCACAATGGGATATTTGACCTAAAATAAATTCCTCTTGAGCATGAAACCCATGCCTAAAGATCAACAATAATAATTTATTTTTCTCATTACATCAAATACATAAAGTCATGATTACATATGTCATTATGAAGACTGAACCTAGTTAAATATTTCACCCCCTCTTAATTAGGGAGGTATTCACAATCCATACAAGGTAATTGGACATTATCCATATGAAGAATTCTCATAAGAAGAGTCAGATTGGTAACCCATCTATATAGCATCATATCATCCAACATTGTCACATAGAAATTCCTTGACTAACAACTCTATCACAAGATCAGAGCACAATGTCGGCGAGACTAATGATTTATAAACACCTTCATCATTGTCTCTAAAGGAGCACACCCCACTCGAGTGCTCAGAGGGTATGTCCTTCCACGACTATTATTATCTTGGATTCTTAGTCCTCAAACAATATCGTTCCTCTACGACTACTCTTATCTTGGATGCGATACCATATCCTCAAAAAGTATTGGATGCCAGATGCTTACCCAATCCTCCATTATTTCTTCCTAAGTGAATACAAGAATGATGTGTCTACCTCTTGCTCTCAACTAGGGAGGATATACCCATTCCTATGAAGGAATGTACCCATTCCTATAAAAGGAATGTACCCAATTTCCCTCTTAATCAGGGAATTGTCCAAGCTCCCTCTTAATCAGGGACTTTCTTCCATGCTCCCTTTTAACTAGGGACTTGTTTACAACAAAATTTTTTTCTTCATTGATGGAGATCATGGGACCTTCAGCTGCTTGTAGCGCTCGTCCATTTGATGTCATGAATTTAATATTTTAACATTATGGAGCCTTCATATTTGGGACTTCTTTGTAGGGCATTGAAAATCCATCACTTTCCTTCTCAAATCAGGGCATCATGTCATCCTTCCTTTCATCTGAGAGTGGCCCATTAAACGATATATTTATTTTCCTCATACAACTACATTTTACATATCATGTCTCCTTCATGATATTCCATCCCACCACATGATTAATAGTTGTGGATGACTTCCAAAACTCTCTTTTGGTAGCCTTGTATCAACCCACCCAGATATTTTTCAAAATTAAAAAATAATATCTTATCAAAAATTACCTTTTGTAATGGTATTTCATCATGATATATGCTTGTTTCAATATCAACATGCTGCATTCATATTGACACATCTCTAAGATATGAATTTTTCAAGGGTCTTGTTTCTTTCTAGACTTTCCCAAGGTATTTGTATATTTCCCATAGATATTTCATAGTCAAATATTCTAGTCATTGGATGTTGATTGTATTTTTATGTGACCATAGTTTAATATTTCACGATCTCTTCTTTTCCTTATTCACATATTGTTTCCCAGGAACTTCCAATCATAGTCCCTTTTCCCATAGAGTATGTATCCTGGTTAACTACAATTATGATGACATGACCTAACTTATCAAACATATGCATACATACCTCTTTCCTTCTTTTTGGTCATTTAGAATTACTTCAACAATTCCTTCCCTTGATTGAAAGCATTTCAACCATCTTGACATGTTGCATTCCTTTGTAATCCTACCATCGTTCTTCCAAATAGTGAATCCCATCCAAGGTGGTATTCTCAGCGAGACACTTGCTTCTTCCAAGAGGCGAATCTTATAATGAATATTCCAATGGAGGATATTTGTTATCCTTATCCTTCGAAATGATACTCCCCAATGATGTATGATGAGATTCATACTAGATGAATTTATTCTACCCATAAGTACTACTTATGCTTCTAGTGAGATTACCAAGAGCTATTTCCTTCTAATGATGACTTCCGCAGGCTTTTGTTTCAGTTATCTTTCAAGCTTCTTATGAATATCTCATGAGCTCTTGCTTCAATTGTATGATATTCTGACACCATCTCCTAAAATGATGCATCCTATCGTGCTTCTAATGATTCCTACTATGATAACTTTATTTTACAGAAACTAAAAAGAACTAGGTGGATAAGACTTATATTCATCATAGTAGCGAACTTTTACTTCTTCCTTCCTGGATTTCTTCTTTTCAACTTCTTCCACTTCTTCGGTGACTTGGTCTTCTTCTCTTCCTATTTTTTTGTTGTCCTTCTTGAGTGTGGAACAATATCTCTTGTAGTGACCATATACTTGATAATATATCCATAGCACTGAACCTTTGCCATATTCTTCTTCCTTTTCTGAGGACCAAATTTCCCAAACTTTCCTTTCCTCTTTTCCATGACAACATATGCTTGAGTTTTCTCATTTGATCCTACATCATTTTTTTCCTTCAACCTGGCTTCTTCAATTTTTCATAGTGACCATAGTTCATTGAATGGAGTAGCTTCCTTCTTCCCATAGATACTAGATGTAAAGTTACCCCATTCCTCTAGTAGTGCATTGAGCACTACAGTAGTCATTTCCTTGCCAGGCATTATTTTTCCAAAATCTTGTTGTTGGTCCCTTATTTCAGACACCCTCATAAAGCATGAGTATTTTCCTTATTATTTTGATATCTTCACCTTGTAGAGTTCTTGTCTTAACAAAATCACTTCTCCTACAGTGCTTATAGAGAACAATTCTACAAATTTGTCATATATTCCTTTTGATGTTTCTAATTTGATACATAGGGAATGAGGGGATCCTTAATGGATTCTATGAGAATCCTTTGAGCCCTTACTTCCCCTTTCATGAATTTTGCAATATATTGAGCTTCTTCCTTTGGAGGTTTCGAGATTGAGCCCTTAACATGTTCCAAGACTTCATTTCTATAAGGTTCAAATCTGTTCTTTTCTTCCATGCAAGAAATTTTGAAGCCCCAATTAACTTGTTTCTTTTGTTTCAAAACGTCATTTTGATCGATTCAGATGTAGACATAAATATAATTTACTTGTGAAGATACTCCTCTTAAATTTTTTGCCTTATTTATTTTGATGATGATATTGGTAATAGCTGTATTCTTGATGAAGATGTCTTTCTTCAAAAGTGATAAGAGAGGGAGATTATTTTGAATCATTTATGAGGATGGAAATGCCTTTATTATTGCTTTCCTTCGATGAGTGGAATTCAAGATGATCCAATTTATAGTTCTTTTTGAATTCGATTCGAGGTAGGGTCTTTTGAGGTCTCCTTATTTGAGTTGATAATTGAGCGAGGTTTCTAAGAATGCTTCAAGGGTAGAAACTATGGTTTTTAAGATCTTCTTTTATTGACTTATTTCAAGATGATGATGTAATCATTGTCCTCAAAATACCTTGGAGATGAGAGGATCTGCTTGATGATTTGATTCCCTTGATAATTTTCTAGAAATTTGGTCCTTGAATGTCCTTTGATGAGTTTCCCTTTATTGACTTGTCACCTTAGCTCCGATTCCATGTTGAGAAATCTAGGGGAAGTAAGTGTAGGATATTTCTCTTGCTTGATAATTGTTTGTGATGTGATTTTAATTCTTTAGATTTGATTATTCTTTTTACTTGATTATTATTAGTGTTTTATTCATCAAACAAATACCAAATCATAAAGAACAATAAGACAAAGGACACAAGATATAGGCGATCATATAGGGCCAAAACCTATCCAAGCTTCAGAGGAAAACCCACATAATTCTTCTTCTTATAGAATATTCAATTGACCAATTCCAAGATCTCGACCCTTGAACAAGAACTTCTCCAAGACCAAGTCAACTTGCCTTAAGTCAAAGTTAATCCTTTATTGATTCAACTGCAATTTATTCATTAACAGTCTTCACTCCTGCAACACTATTCTGATATTCTCAACCTCCTTGACTGAAACTCTCATCCTCCTACAATGGACTATACTTTTTGCATGTGTGGCAGACTTAGGGTAATTTTAATTGTTCTCCTCCTTTTCTTGACTAGAGTTAGTCTTATTATGATCTCGGCTTGAAAGATAACTCAATTCCTTGTCTTGATTCAAATTCCTTAAGGTTTACAATTTATCCTTTATGCAACAGATGGATGCCCTAATCCTTCCTCACACATGTGATATATTGATCAGATTTGGATCAAGGACCTAAGTGATAGCTCAAAATTAAAAGTGTTCGGAAGTGTGTCGAACCTGAGCGACCGGATAGATATCGTCTTCCTAATTTTGGTGCTGTGAATGATTCGAAAAACTGACACCGTATGAAGAAGTTATCGCGATTTGAAAAGTCTAGTGAACTTCAATTTCTGGCATTTGACCAAGTTTGACTGGTCAAGGGTATAGTCAGCAAAAATAATATTCTATGGAATATTCCTAGAATATTCTTTGAATATTCCCCAAAATATTCCTTCTGGGCCAGTCATATTTGGACAAGTGGCAGGGTTTCATTAGTTGTTTGTTGTACGATGTGGTTTTAAGCCAATCACAGGCTACCACGTGGTAGACTCGGAGGCCTCCATGTGGCCCAGGAAGGGTCATGTAACATTTTTGGGGAGTCGACTGGAGTCGACCCCAAGACCTCTCGCATGCACGTGCACCATCTTACCACTCGGGCTACACAATAGTTCTTAACACTATGGTGGCGCAGTTTATACATATTTTTTAATGGTTTGAAGTTTGGGGCTTTGGAGAGGCTAGCCCTGAGGGCCAACCCCTCCCCATATGGTCGTCATGCCATGAACCAAGGTCTTAAGCTCCAACCGCCATCTGCAACCGTCGGCTTTGTTGGCTATGCAGACACATGGACACGGTTAATGTTTTTGGTAATGTAAACTCCGCGGCCTATAAATCCCCAACGGTTTTGGTAGTGATGTCACATGGCGACATTAACGTTAAATATTTCTGCGCGGTCAGGTTCTAAACACACTCCAACTCTGGTTTTAAAGGGCTTCAACTCGAGTTTATACTGAGTTTCCGCCAACAGTCACCACGACCCCGCGGTTTGGAAGGACATGTGTCCAACCACCAACCTGGAATTTAATATCACAGTTAGTGTTGGAGAAACATGTGGAGTGCGCCCCTAATTTTTTGGATTTTGGCTATTTTATTTGCAGTTAAGTGCAGTTCCCAAAAGTTAGTGGAGGATTTTTAGGGGACACTGGGCAAAATTAGTTTAGGCTGTATCTTGAAATATATTTGTCCATTCTGAGGGCGTGAATAGTCAATTTTGACTATCTCAGACATTACAAACTCATTGGTGAGGGTTGAAGAGCCATCAGAGGACTTTTGAGCATGTTTTTGCTTCAGTGAAGTTCTAAGGGCCATTAGGGGCCAACAACAGAAAGAGGCTTAGCCAGGGTAGCTAGAGGCCTTTTTCAGGAATCTAATAGTCAATTTTGGATGTTTCAGACATTATGGAACTAATAGTGTGGTTTTCAGAGCCTGTATAGGACTTTTGAAAGCCAAGTTTCTTCAGAGAAGTTCCAGAGGCCACTAGGGCCAAAAAGTGTCAGCGGGAGAATGAGGCCTATTCAGAGAAGCCAGTATCCATTCTCAGCAAACCAATAGTCATTTATGACTATTTTGATACTTCTGAATCCATTTTGATGGATTTTGAAAAAGCTTTTGAGGAATTTTGAAAGTTGAGATGCAACCTAGGGCCATCAATGGATGGAGGCCTAGATTGGGAAGCTAGTGCTCATTTTGAGCAAATGATCAGTCTATTTTGCAGGTCTGATATGTTCTAGAGATAGTAGGTAAGGTTTCAGGGACAAAAAAATAATTCTGAGGGAGTTAGTGCCACTTCAAAGCTCAAGGAAGCTTAAGGGCATCAACAAAAGGAGTCAAGTCTAAGGGAAACTAGTTCTATTTTTAGAGTGATGACAACCATGAAAGGGGTATGATGGTATTCTAAACCAAATGGTACAGCCCAAATAACCATTGGAGTTGAGTTATAAACTTGTAAAATAATCTTTTCATCATAATCCCAAAGAGCCAAGTCAATTGGCATAGGCTCAAGGAGACGTAGCCCATGATATTCGAGTGAACTCCTATATTAAATTTGTTGTTATGTGTTGATGCTTATTTTATGCATTATATGTCTGTTTCACATGTTTAATATCAGCGAAAACAAATGTTCTTAAAGCACTTAAACAATAACAAAAACATACACCTTTTTCAAGTATTGATTTTCACACAAGTCAAGAATAAGCTAGATATTAATTTGTTTAATTGAGTGGGAGGTTATTGAAAAGAATAACAAGTTATCCAACCCATTTTTAGATCAGGTTGGTATCAGAGCATAGTTTATTGATTGACAGAGCACAATATTTCTTGTTTGACTTGAAAGGTGTTTAACAGTGCAAAGAATTTTACTGTTTGCAAACTAATTGTTGCTTACGATTTTAAGTTTACTAGAGGTGAAGGGAAAGCTAATGCTAGCTAAGTCTAGAAGAGGACAAGAAGGAAGAAGGTCTGAAGGCATCTTCCTTACCCAAAGGACCTCAAGGAAACCCTTGAAGCACAAGAGGGTGTTTGCAGAAAAGGCTGCTTGAAGAAGAGCTTGACTCTACAACCATTTTGTTCAAAAGCTTTGTCAATTTTTTTGGAAAGCTTTGTGAATTTTTTTGAAGTTCTTTAGTTCATTTTCATAATGAAAAATTCATCAAGTGAGGTTTCAAAATCCTCCTCCTTCACAATATTCTTCAATGAAGAGATGAAGCGAGACTTCTACATCCTGAAGGATAGAGTGCAAATTCTGTTTGAAGATAGAAAGGAAAGCACTAGAATTCATAAGAAATTGGTTGCTATGAAGCAAGAGAAAGAAGAAATTCTTCAAATATTGTATGAGATGTAGATGCAGCTCCATCAAGCCCAAGAGGCCTTGACCAAGAACATGCATGAAGTAGAGGTAAATCACTCTATTTTGTCTTCAGTTTCCTCTTCAGAAAGATGTGTAGGTTCATTTGAAAAGCACACTAGAGGTATAGGGTCCAAGTTAATGTTAAAAATGGGCTATGAAGGCAAGGGTTTAGGCAAACATGTACAAGGAATGATTGATCCTATTTTGTTTGAGGAGAGGCCTAAGAAGTTTCATCTAGGCTATGTTCAATTTTATAGCGAAGACTCCAAAGCCATGAAGGCATGTGAGAAAAAGTCAAAAAGAACTTTTGTTCCAAGTTCTAAACCAAAAACATGTCAATTTTGTTTTCAAGTTGATTTCCATTGTTTAAAGCCTATGTTGCATCAAGATGTGTGTAGACATGCAACTTATGGTGAGCATGAGAGTTCGGACAACTATCAAGACATGAACATTGATGTTAGTCTTCAAGAGAAAGCTGGACCATCTACTAGTTCATCTCCTCATGAAGGTAAAAAATATGGACATGAAAAGTAGCATTTGAGGTATAATTCTTCCCATAGTAAAGTTGATTATGTTTCTGATAAGCATGACAAATTTGCATGCTTGAAAGGAAGAAATATTTGTTATGCATGTTGTGGTATGTGTAACCATGTTGTTTCAAAATGTTGGAAGAGGATGAACACATACAAGAAACAGTTGAAGTGAAGGCAACTTGCAAAGAAGGTGCAAAAGACTTGCACACATTGCCAGAAGAAGGGACATGTTGTTGCCCAATGTTGGACATTGCATCCAACTAATCACCCCAAGCATTTGAAGCAAGAGGATATAAAGACTAACGAAAGTGGAACCAAGGATTCCATCATTGATGTGAGAACAGATGTTTCACATGAAGAGGATTTTCAGTAGCAAAAGTCGTCATGGAAGTGACTTGGTAAGAAGTGGTTTGAATTCTTGACATAGTAAGACATACATTCATTTGTACATATGAAAATTTCAATTATGTATGCATGTTTTCTGTTGGAAACTTATGTTTTTTTGAGCCACCTTTCATCGATGATCAAGGACATGATGTTCTGTTGCCTTCTATAAATTTCTCGCCAAATTTTTTTTAGTGAGTTCAAGGAAGGCAATTCTTGAGAGGAGGACAAGAGCATTCAGGAAGGGAAGTGTTGACTACCTTTGAGTTGTGGCTTAAAGGCACTAAGCCATGCAAGGCAAGTTTATGGAGGCTGAAAACTGAGGGTGTTGTACTCTCATCTATTGAACAGATCAGTTAATCAGTCTTTTGGGGTCCAAACGATTCCCAATTGGGAGGTGTGATCAAATTTGGATCAAGGACCTAAGTGATAGCTCAAAATTCAAAGTTTTTAGAAGTGTGCCGAACCCAAGTGACTGGATAAATCTCGTCTTCCTGATTCTGGTGCTGTGAACGGTTCGAAAAACTGACATCGTATGAAGAATTTATCGCGATTTGAAAAGTCTAGTAAATTGCAATTTCTAGCATTTGACCAAGTTTGACTGGTCAAGGGTACAGTCAGCAAAAAAAATATTCCAGGGAATATTCCTAGAATATTCCTCAAAATATTCCTTCCAGTTTAGTCATATTTGGACAAGTGGTAGGGTTTCATTCGTTTTTTGTTGTACGATGTGATTTTAAGCCAATCATAGGCCACCACGTGGCAGGCCCGGAGGCTGCTACGTGGCCCAGGAAGGTCATGTAAAATTTTTGGGGAACTGACTGGAGTAGACCCCAAGACCTCTCACCTGCACGCGCACTGTACTACCGCTCGGGGTACACAATAGTTCTTAACACTATGATGGCGCGGTTTATACATATTGTTTAATGGTTTGAAGTTTGGGGGTTTGGAGGGGCCAGCCCCTCCCCATATGGGCGTTGCGCCATGAACCAAGGGCTTAAGCCCCAACCGGCATCCGCAACCGTCAGCTTTTTTGGTTATGTGGACACATGGTCACGATTAATGTTTGTGGTAACGTAAACTCCACATTTTATTAAACCCTGATGGTTTTGGTAGTGTTGTCGCATGGCAACATTAACGTTAAATATTTCCGCGTGTTAAGGTCCTAACCACACTCCAACTCTGGTTTTAAAGGGCTTCAACTCGAGTTTATACGTAGTTTCCGCCAACGGTCACCGTGACCCCACGGTTTGGAAGGACATGTGTCCAACCACCAACCTGACATTTAATATCGTGGCTAGTGCTGGCGGAACATGTGGAGCACACCCCTAATTTTTGGGATTTTGGCTATTTTATCTGCAGTTAAGTGTAGTTCCCCAAAGTTAGTGGAGGATTTTTAGGGGGCATTGGGAAAAATCATTTTAGGCTTTATCTTGAGCTAGATTCGTCCATTCTGAGGGTGTGAATAGTCAATTTTTACTATCTCAGACATTCAAGACTCATTTGTGAGGGTTGAAGAAACATCAGAGGACTTTTGAGCAGGTTTTTTCTTCAGATAAGTTCTAAGGGCTACTAGGGGCCAGCAACAGAAAGAGGCTTAGCCAGGGCAGCTAGAGGCCTTTCTCAAGAATCCAATAGTCAATTTTGGATGTTTCAGAAATTTTGGAACTAATGGTGTTGTTTGCAGAGCCTGTAGAGGACTTTTGAAAGTCGATTTTATTCATAGAAGTTCCATGGGCCACCAGGGCTAACAAGTGTCAGCATGAGAATGAGGCCTATTCAGGGCAACCAGTA
Source organism: Pinus albicaulis (assembly GCA_034641835.2). Taxonomy (NCBI): domain Eukaryota; kingdom Viridiplantae; phylum Streptophyta; class Pinopsida; order Pinales; family Pinaceae; genus Pinus; species Pinus albicaulis. The sequence continues at coordinate 1,350,079,517 of CM076575.1, read as the reverse complement.
TCCATTCTCAGCAAACCAATAGTAATTTTTGAATGTTTTGATACTTCTGAATCTATTGATGGAGTTTGAAGAATCTTTTGAGGACTTTTGAAAGTAGAGATGCTTCAGAGAAGTTTTCAGTGACCCCAGAGCCAGGGGGTGCCACCAGGTGTTGGAGGAGAAACTGGAGCAGCCAGAGGCCAATTTCTGCAAGTGAATAGTCTATTCTGACTATTTTGGACATTTTGAATCCAATGAAAGGATTTTAAGATCCATTTGAATACTTCTGAAGGTCGAAGAGCCACATGGAATTTTTGGGCCGCCTAGGGCCATCAGTGGATGGAGGCCTCGATTGGGAAGCCATTGCTCATTTTGAGAAAATCATCAGTCTGTTTTAGAGGTATGATATGTGCTGGAGATAGTAGGTGAGGTTTCAGGGACAGAAAAATAATTCTGAGGGATTTAGTGCCACTTCGAAGCTCAGGGAATCTTAAGGGCACCGATAGAACGAGTCAAGTCTAAGGGAACCTAGTACTATTTTCAGAGTGATGAAAACCATGACAGGGGTATGATGGTATTTAAACCCAATGGTACAACCCAAATAACCATTGGATTTGAGTTATAAACTTGTAAAATAATATTTTCATCATAATCCCAAAGAGCCAAGTTAGTTGACATAGGCTCAAGGAGACGTAGCCCATGATATTCGGGTGAAATCCTATATTAAATTTGTTGTTATGTGTTGATGCTTATTTGCTGAATTATATGTCTATTGCACATGTTTAATATCAACAAAAACAAATGTTCTTAAAGGAATTAAACAGTAACAAAAACATACAACTTTTTCAAGTATTGATTTTCGCACAAGTCAAGAATAAGCTAGATCTTAATTTGTTTAATTGAGTGGAAGTTTCTTGAAAAGCATAAAAATTTATCCAACCCATTTTCAAATCATATATTCAAGCCCTAAAATAGATGAAAACCTTCGATTTCTTTTGAAGGATATTATCTCTTTGTTCACTACCCTTTTTACTCATTTTCTTCTCACTTAGATCAAAGTTTATTCGTGATGAATGAATGCCTTCTTAAGTGAGTTTGAATCCTATTGTATATAGACTCTTACTCCATTCTTTTAGGCTGACTTGAAGTTGTCTCTAGGCTGACTTGATGCTTGAGAAGACTGACTTGTTATTTTTAATTATGACTTGGTCTATGGAGAGGTTTTTGAATTGACTTGACTTACATAAATCGTTTTAAAATATGTAACATGCCCAAATGGGTATTTTATACATGATAATGACCGTAATGACTTGTAGACTCAATTAAAAAGCCCTAAGAGCTCACAATGGGAGCTTTGACCTAAAATAAATTCCTCTTGAGCATGAAACCCATGCCTCAAGATCAACAATAATAATTTGTTTTTCTCATTACATCAAATACATAAAGTCATGATTACATATTTCATTATGGATACTGAACCTCTTATGAAACCAGCTCCAAAAATAGAAGAAAAGAGAGATCAACTCCTTAGAAATAAGCCACTTCGAGGGGGAAACCTCCTTTACATTACATAAATGAAAAATTCTTGGATGTTATAAATGACAAAAACTCCTTTCTATATATAGGATCCCATGGGGTCACAATATAATCCTAGCCAATCTAACAATAATAATGTAAGGGCACAACAATAAAAAACAGTGGCTTTTATGGGGCACAATAATAACAATATGGGGGCTACAGGGGTACAACAATAACAATAAGGGGGCTACACTAACAAAAATAAGGAGATACACTAGTATTATAGGGACCTAACATGCCCCTCTACTTCAAACAAGTGTTTCCCTCAATGCTTAATTATTTCTTGATGCTTCTATATAAAATTCTCATCCTCCCATGTGGAATATTCAACGGGTATGTTCTTCCACTTGCTGAGATACTCTAAAATTGATTGATTTGGTAGTTTTCGAGTTCTTGTTGTAGAAAATTTGAATAACTGATATGTTATCCACCGAGATTCCCCTGATCACACACTATTTTATCTTCATGCACAATACATAATCTCTTCTACCATTGATCATTAATTTGCGGAAATAAAATCAATTGCATGCGCACATTAAAACCATAAAAAATCACACATATGAACAAAATATTTCATGGTAAAGCTTAAAGATGAAAACCCCAAATATCTGTATATTATATGTGATAGAGATCATGTAACAATCATTGTACAAAGCTGCTCACAAGCTCTCAGCACAACCTCCAATTGCTACACACTAATCAAGCTAGATCTAGCAAAACACATGCTCCAATATCTGCCACCTGATAGCCAACCTCTATTGCTTAATCAATGTTGTAGGATGGCTCATTAAATAACTTGAACCACTTGACTTGTACTGCGCAATCCTCATGGGCTCCTCCAATCACTGGTTGTTGCAAATATGCAACAGTATAGTCACAACTGATAGTTACCCTGCTCTTTCACCTATCTCTGCACTGGTCTCCACTGAAACTGTCCATGCACTGAAGTTAACTGATGTATTCTTTAGTTGATTAATGAGTTTATAATTAGTGAATTAATTAATAATTAATTCACACCACTCTTCACTAATTTTATCAATCAGTTAAACTAGATACAAATAGCTCAACTATGTTTAGATTAGTTAAACTGAACACAACTCCATTAACTCCTTAATCAACTCCACCAAACTCTGTCACATGAGTTCTAACTGAAGTATCCATGAAATAGCTCCACTTAACCCTTAGGAATAGCGTAATTCCTTCTGTCAGCTCCTGTGCCACATCTATGCACTTAATCGAAGTGCTCCAAGAGAATAAGATAATGTTTATAGTCCAAATATTATTAAGAGCTAATAATATTCGACATATCTATTTTTAGACTGGCAATCTAAAAATAGATTCCGCCCAATATGTCTAAAAATATAAGTCCATCTATTTTTCCAACTTGACCAACCATCCACAAATAGCATCCTGCAACTCATATAACATGATCCATATGTCTAAAAATAGACATAGTCTAAAAATAGACTTTGCGCCAAAAATAGCCTGCGGGCCCACTTAGTGAAGGCGACTTCTTTCCACTAAGCTCATCATCTTGTTGCAATCTCAACACTCCCTCTCAACAAGATAATGATTATCTGCCACCACTATCCTACCTCTGTGGTATTTGAATTTTCTCCTGGTGAGCGCCTTCGTCAAGATATCAACATCCTGATCCTCCGTGGGAATGTATGAAAGTAACATGATCTTCCGCTGCACACAATCTCTAATATGATGATACCAATCCGTGAAGCCATGCTGCCTCAACTCATCCTCCTGTCTGCACCATGATCCATATCCCGATGTGCCTCTGAGATATCTCAATACATGCTTGCCTTCCTTCCAGTAGAGCTTGGTAGGCTTAACCATAACTTGTGAAAGCTGGTTCACAGCATAGCATATGTCGGGTCGTGTATTGAACAGATACATAAGCGACCCCACCAACTGTCGATAAATAGTGGCATCTACTACCTCCGCCGAAGTAGCATCCTCCTTCCTCCATCCACCAGGAAGAGGAGTATCAACATGCTTGCAGCCATGCATGTTGAACTTCTCTAGTATCTCTCGGGCATACTTGCCTTGAGAAACAAACAATCCATCACTGCGCTGCCAAATTTCCAATCCCAGGAAATAATGAAGGAGGCCCAAGTCCTTCATCTCAAACTCCTTTGCAAGATCAGCCTTGCATGAGTGTATCAATAGTTCATCACCCGTCAAAATCAAATCATCTACATAAAGTACAATGATCAACAACTTACCCTCCACCACTATCTGGTATAGGTTCGAATCCGCCTCACTCTTGGAGAATCCAAGTCCAGTGAAATAACTGTCTATCCATGTGTACCAAGCACGAGGTGCTTGTTTCAACCCATACATTGATGTCTTGAGCCTGCACACATGCGACTCGCTGCTGAAGATCTCGAAACCTTCGGGCTGCTCTATGTACACCTCCTCCTCAATGAATCCATTGAGGAACGCAGTCTTCACATCCATATGATGAATGTGCCACCCCATCTACGTTGAGAGAGCAAGAATCATCCATATGGAAGAATACCTTGCAACAGGTGCAAAGGTCTCCTCATAATCGATCCCTTCAATCTGTGAAAAGCCTCGGGCAACAAATCTTGCCTTGTACTTCTCCACACTCTCGTCAGCTGCTTGCTTCACTTTGTAGATCCATCTCGAACCCACCACTAATTTCCCTTCTGGCCTTGGGACAATCTCCAATGCACTGTTTCTGACAATCGAATCATACTTTTCCACCATGGCATCTACCCATGCGAGATCCTCCACAGCTTCCTCGAAAGAGGATGGCTCTGTCACGATACACTTGCTCATAAGAGCCATGTATCCAGTATACCGGTCAGGTGACAGTCTCTGTATGCGCTGTGATGTAGGTGCTCCTACAACCTTCTCTGCATCTTGAGCCAGTCGCTCAGCATCTGTAGTGCGCTTCCGCCCTCTGATGGTTGGCGTTGCTTGAGTGGTCTCTTCCACTCCATGAACCTCCTCTTGTGACTGATCCACATCCAGAGACTCATCCTTAGGAACTAATAGCTCATCATCTGCATGCAAGTGTGGCTCCCTCTCAAGCGAACA